>JAGVSP010000078.1:0-105140 GCA_022494985.1 Micrasema minimum | reverse complement strand
TTATGTGTCTTACAATTCCATTTAATTATTTTAATTCAACGACTTCATGATATAAATTTAATTAAAATTTACCCTTGATTTCTCAACTTTTTATTAGCTGCACCTGTAATCCATTTTTAACAGTATATTGAATAAATGTATTTAAAACATTTTTTCCTTAACAAATTCGACATTATTTGACAGATAGATGGGAACCAAGAACAAGTTCGGAAAGGTTTTTTTTCAACCGACCGACGATATATTTTTTAATGGAAATAAAACTCCATACTAAATTAAGGTACTTAATAAAAAGAACAGGAAAGAAAAGAAAATTGGTCGTGACAAAACTTGTGCTAAATGGCAAAAATTCTTCTTCGTCAACAGTATCAATTCTGTATAATAATTTGCAGTAAATTCGCGATAGCTTATTTATTTACGGAGACATCTCAATACGCATATTTCAGAAGGACACCGTAATTGGGTTCTTCCTGATTTTTTATTTTTTGATTTCAAAAAATTTATTGAAAAATTACAATATCAAGGGATTTTTTAAAAAATTTTTATGATGTCATGTGAATTTTCTAGCGCGGTTTGAAATAGCACTTTTTCAAATCGCTTGCAAAATCCTCCATTTGGCGCGCATGCGGTGTGACGTCACAGCAATATAGGCACTCACTACGGAATGAATTTCTCGCCATTCACGGTGGACGGGAATGATGTCATTAGCCAATAACGGGCGTTAAAAATCATTCGGATTTTCGTGTTTTTAAAACATAAATTTATAAATGAAAACAAAATCACAAGCAAAGTACCTACATTATTGAAGGGGATATCACTACCAAACATTTTTTTAGCTGTAGCATTATAGAAATAGGTCATCCTGAATCTCTAACTCGACTCTTCCCCTGTTTTCAGCCGTTCTCTACTGTGTGTTGAGGTGCAGTTCATATCTTTCTTCAACCTCTACTCTCGTCTCTGTAACACATTATAAATTTGCACATTTTCATATCAGTGTATTTCTCGTTATTGATGAATGAGATTCTATTTGTGGAATTCCACGAAGAGTTCCGGTAAATATTATTCCCGCGAGCTATCTACTCCATCAGCCGCCTGACGGACCGTAATCCCTGCATTAACTGCACTGAATGCTGAATATTGAACACCAGACAATGTGAGAATAGCCAAACCGTAATCCAATATCCATTATTGTACTGAGATTTACATTGTAATGTAGGTACGTGCAGCAAAGTGACCGTACACAGACATTTATTGGCCTGTTGTGTTATGGTTATGTCGCCAGGGCACTGCTGATAAACTAGAATTTATGATCGATGATGATATTGATTAATAAAAATCACCGTGAGCTCAATTTAAGACTACTTGTATCCTTGTATGGAAAATGAGTAGGTAGGTTAATTTATGCTACCTTAGTTTATTTGTTTTGGCGATAAGATTTAAACGTTTTTATGCTTATGTTGTACCTACGTAAAACCTATTATAATTTATTAAAAATATTGATAAAATCACTCAAAATACTACGTTATTTCCAAATTACCATCTTAGTTGCCCATAAGCACAAATAAACAGGGCTTTAAAATAAAATTCACTTTATAATCACTTCTGGAAATAAAACATAACTAACTAACCAACTAACCATCACGCCATTTCACCGTAGGGGTAGGCAGAGAGGATAAAACGCCATATCACTCTGTCCTGACATACTTCCTTTGCTTCCTCTACATTCATACATCTTCTTATGCACATACGCCGATTATTCCGACTTTTCACATGACCACTTTCAAGTACTTGACGTACTTGGTCATGCCATGTCTTTCTCGGCCTTCCGCGGCTTCTACATCCAGGCACACTTGCATTTAAACTTTTTTTAGCGGTTCCTTCATCACTCATTCGCTCCACATGACCAAACCATCGTAAAAGCCCTTTTTTAATTTTGTAGATAATGCTTATCTCAGCCTTGTACTCTGCTCTAATTTAACATTTGTACACCTATCATACATAGTCTTACCACACATTCGCCTGAGAGATCGCATTTCAACAGCATTCAGTCTACTTTCATCCTTCTTTTTCCAACACCACGCTTCACTACCATACATAAGGGTTGGTACCAGAACTCCGTTGTGTACTGCCAATTTATCTTCTTTCGATAAGTTCTTAAAACATAATTTTTAATAACGTGAAACTAATTAAATGAACTCTACTACAAGACTAGTGGGTATTTTACATTATTTAATATACACACAAATTTATAATAAATTATATTATATTGTTAATTTTTACTTTAAATTGTTGCTTAAGGACAAGAAAAATGGTGATCGAAAATGCAAATTTTAGCACTGTGAGAGATCTGCAAACTTTCAAAGAACACAAAGGAATTTCCTCTGTTGTTTTAAGATAAACATTACAAACACAAGATAAGTCTCTTGTTTGAAGAAGGTCCCTTGATGATCAGTTGTTGCTTATCCCTGACAAGTAACAGGAGCGGCGGAGCTTTGTGCCATTATACAAATATTTACCATTTTTTACCATTTACCAGAACAGTTTGTCTGCTATTTTCTTGTTTGGGTATCAAATAGTAAGTATCGATACTGTTTCAAAGCAGATTTGTATGACGTCACGTATTGTGCTTGTTTGCTTAATTTTTGTCCATCAAAACTCTCATAAACGAGAAACGTTTTTAAACATCTGAAATACTCAATACTTATTTTTCGTAATATTCTATTTTTCTTTCTGATACGTAACTCTAAGAAAAATATTACATTTAAATTTCCTTTACATTGTTCTGTTGTTGTGACGTTTGACGGAACGATACTATTTAAATTTATTTTATTTTTTTTACTAAATTATGGAACATTTAATAATATTTTCACGGCCTCTAAAAGTTTTACCACATACCTGTAATGTATGTGAGCTAAACCAGGCGAGTTGATGGTTTCATTGGATTACGCGCAGGCGTGGGACATAGAAAATATTATTAAAACATTTTATTATGTGCGACGTGGGTGCTAATAATCTTGTCGTTATATGGCAAAACGCTAATTTCATTTTATATCATCTGTATATTTAATGGGTGTATTAGTCGTGAATTGATAATTTATTTCAGAGAAATGATTTATAGTTTGTAATTCGGTATTTACCAGTTTGTAATTTATACCCGACAACAGAGTATTTGACGGATTATTAAAATGTCAAGTCAGTTTAATCGTGTTCTTAGAAGCATATACAATACATACATATTTATATTTTATTTATGTAATTCCTTAGTATTTTATCTCATCAAGCTTCCTAGAATGATTTTCTTCTGGATGATAGGAAATATAAAGAGATATTTATCTCAGTACAATTCATATACATGTATTCATGCGTTATATCCACTGGACTCTTGAAGAAGCATTAAACTGCTTGTTATTATGCATTATGCTAATGGTAGGGATTAGGAGTAATGTAATTTATGCAACCGTAAAAGCTTCTACGTACAATGTACATAGTTTATTGATAAAAGTGTGTATTTTCAGTAAGCATGTTTTCGATAGATACATAAATTTATCTGTCGGTACCTACTGAATCTGACTGGAATCTTACTTGATATTATTATATTTTGATCCATGTAAAAATACTAATTAAATAAGAACATCTTTTACTACTTACAAATCGACTACTTTCAAAGATGCTTATAAAAACAGTATTATTTTTTAACAACATTTTGAATGAATACAAATACTTGTAGACAAATTACTGGATTATACCCATGCTGGGCTGATATCAGATATTATTGATGCTTTAACAATATTCTCAATAGATGTCACTATAGAGAAAGAATATTAAAAATATTCGAAATCTGTCGAAATAACAACTCGCAAGCGGATTGTTATTTACATCTTAGATATATACAAGTTTCAAAAATTTGTCATACATGGTTGTCAGATGACAGGCGGAATGGGGAATGTTGTAAATTACGTCAAGTGGCCACTTAACCCAGCCAATGACAGGTCATAAGCCCTGTAAAACGCCTAGATAACCTACATTCGTTTCCAGAGCTTCTCTGTCTCTGTTGAGATATCAATAATACCAGTATTATTTTTCATTGAAACGTGATGTAGGCATCTACCTCCATAATATTTATATTTTCTCGTTGTATACTTTCTAAACAATGTCTGTGTTTGAGTAGTTAAATCTACTGTATAGATTTTTTTGTTTACAGGATCAAGGACTCCGTTGTTGTTGACACTTTCATTACGTAAATTGGTGGAAGTTTGTGAGTGCATCCGCTGCAATTCTATCTGCAACGCGTCGTGTGTTGTGGGCACTACTTGATACACAGTACGAAGTGGGTAGTGGTACGCCCGCATGCGACCAGCAGTTCCGGTCTGCCACAAAGTGCATTATTGACCCCACACTTCACTCAATCCCATTTCCGTGTCGGCGCCCCTAAATCTATTACCAACATGGACTATTCGTGATCACCAACATCAGCGCATCCTTTCTGCTCGTCTGATTTACTACCGAAACGAATTAATTTCTATATGTGTGTATGTTGAAATTATTATTTTTCTTCGTCATTATTGTTTTACTAATACAAAAGCTGGACATAGGTTTCTCTCATTAGGTACATGGAGATCCATTGTTTTTCCTTAGACTTCATCACTTCGTGTTTTTGGGTCCTACAGTAGGTAGGAACCTACTCTTCAAAATTTACTACCTAAATACCACCTAAATACTACAACTAGGTAACTACGATTTCTTGCTTCTGTTACATGCTGATTTTTATTTTATTTAAATACATCTGTTTTTTTTAAATTGGAGGATCTGAAACGTACATTTATATTTATGTGCAAATTTTTTTCATACAGCTAGTATAATAATATATTTATTTATTTAGTTCTTTCCTTAAAAAAATAAATTACATTTTGACATCTCAACAGAGACGAGAAATTTGGAAGGGAATATGGATATCTAGGCGTTACAGGGCTTATGACCTGTCGTTGGCGTAAATTTTATATTATTCTGCCTCCTATTATTATTATTATGGCCACTTGATGTAATACGACATTAATTTTTTATATCCATATCTGCCAATTCGTAGTAAAATGGCGCGACGCTTCATTAGGTGCCTTAATACTCTCTAGTCATCCATTGAGAAAATTGCTAAGCATTTTAGGTAGAAACTGTTTTTGATTGCAGGTGAGATTACTTACCGAATTATATCACCTACTAGGAGACGCCTGAAGATGAATCTTCAATTTGTTACTGCTCATAACTTTTACCAGTATTTGGACACACTCAAAATGTTGTTAATAAAATTAGCTGGTAAAAGTTATAAGCATAACAAGTTGAAGATTTATTTCAGGCGTCTCCTTTAGTAGGTGATATAATTCGCCTAGATATCCATTTTCCCTTCCAAATTTCTCGTCTCTGTTGAGATGTCAAATTGTAAAATTAGGCACGTGCTGGGTGAAAATCCAGTTTTTGTCTACAATATTTGGACACATTGTCTTGTTGTAAATAATTACATGCTCAAACTATTTCTATTTCTACCGAAACCCATCGTTGAACCTATTCATTTTATACATTTTTGGGAAAAATTTATTTATTAAAAGTTCTTTTAAAACATGTTAATTTCTTAAAAAAAATACTATCAAATTACAGTTTTGGATGTTTTCACTCCACGTGAAAAGTGGCACGTGCTGGAGAGTCGAAATTTATAGATTTATCTTAAATATCAGATTATTGTCTTATTGTCAAGAGTGTGGTGTTTTATACACCGTTTCCCACGATGAGACCGCACAACTCCAAGAGGGTGATTATTCATGATATTCTGAGAAAAAAATCTTAATAAAGTTTTTCAAAAAACTCAATTCTAATTTCTAACAGAAGCCACCGCTAGCATTTCAAACAGAAGCCAGTATTACATAGTCGCTTTTTATTAATACTTTTTTAAAATTAATTATTAAAATGCCCGGATCAAAAAACTTTTTAAGGATTTTTTTCTCAGAATACCATGAACAATCACCCTCCGGAGTTTCGCGGTCTCATCGTGGGACACGGTGTATAGGTATATGTACAAAACATAAAAGTACCAGATAGTACATACCTAGATATGTACAATTATTCATTCGACAGTCCTTGAAGAATATAATAACCTTGAAAATAATTGTAATAAAAAACTATCTGTGATTCCACAAATCGATCTAACTCGATTAGATAAATCGATATTAGATTATATGTTTATTATATTTATATCCCATAAATATGGCAATAACCCAACAAATTTTGTGTTGTTACAGTAATAATTATAACCCGCATTTTCGTACGGGACAAACGGCGTAACAATGGAATTAAGGAACATCCAACAAATACGCTTATTTTTGGAACTCTTTCCAAATTGATATTATTGTAAATCCCATAACGGAACCATAAAGAGAACGTTTGTGTGAACCCCCATAACCATTATGTCTATTCAAACAGTTTCAGAAGGAAAGTATTCTGTGTTGTGTTTCTATTGGTGTCTGAAACTTGACAACAGTTTGTTTCAGGGATTAGAAACATTTGCAAATACACCCACATGATTAACCGACTTTTAGATAATGCAGTATTTATAACTCGAAATACATTAATTTACAGGCCTTATGTTTTATCATTAGTAGCTAAAAACAAAGAACACTATTTATTTTAAGCACATTAGGTGTAGTTTTATTGTAAACAATTCAACCTTCCATACTTTCTATTATCCACAGTCAAAGGTCATAAGGCACTGCATTGGTGCACCAAATGTAGTAAATTTGGATCATTTTATTACATGAAGACCAGTCATTCGCTTCAGCGCCAATAGTGGTCAAAAATGACATATTAATGCATGAAAGAATACGTTTCTCCTCTAAAATGACATATTAATGCATGAAAGAATACGTTTCTCCTCTAAAATGACACATTTATGCATGAAAGAATACGTTTCTCCTCTAAAATGACATATTAATGCATGAAAGAATACGTTTTTCCTATAAAATGACATGTTAACGCATGAAAGAATACGTTTCTCCTCTAAAAGTTTTCAGTTTATTGGAAGTTGGGTATCTAATTTGTGATAGAGCATCGGCGTCACTTATTGTTGTACCAGAGTATGCCAGTAATGCTAGAAAAACATCGTTGTTTACGAGTCGTTTTCAGCAAATAAAATACACAAAAAAGTACCCTGACATTTTATTAGTATTCTCAACTTTATCATTTTCTGCTATCGTTATTTATTTGAGAATGGTAAATTAATAATTAAAATAGACATATGTATAGTGTGGGGTTTTCCTATATTATATTTCCAATTCGTGACCCCTGGTGGCCAGCGGCAGCGGTAGAACGGGGCCTCAATTTGGTATCATCAGTCGGAATTGGTACAGAATAGTCGGGCTAATTGGACAACAAAGATTTTCAACTAAATTGCCATACAAAACATGTTCACACACACGGACACGGGATCTTCTTCTGTGAGAAACTAATTCAATACAATAATCTGCTCTATACCTTACTACTGCAAATACAATAATCGGGGATGAAAGGATGAGAGAATTGTGCCGGGAACATAATGAAGGCAATACCTATAACCTATAATATCATATTGTATTATTTGTATGTGGTGCACTTATATTGTTATTCGTTCTATATTTGTCTTCTTCGGTCATGTCCCCTTGTACAAGATCATAGTTATACCGAGAAATAAAAGCGTTATAAATTTTGTATAATGTCTCTATTTCTTTTAAATTGGTTGTTATTGTTCAATCTTCGAACCCAACGAAAATCACGTTGTTTGATCAAAAAGCTTTCAAAATGTACCCTTTTTATTTATTTTTTTACTATTTACTTCAATTAATCAAGAGCAGATAATAAAAACGTGAAATAAAGTCGATTATAGACTTATTTTACCATAGATTTGTGATGTTATTTCTTTTTAAATCGCTTAGGTACAAAAAAATGTTATTTCTTATGGAAAATATATCGTAATTATTACGTAATCGTAAGTACTTAGGTATCGATAAGGTACCTCTTAATTCTTAATATTAGGGTATTATTTTCTTGAAAAATTTCATAATGCGATATCACAAAAACTTATTCTGTAGATCTAAGCGTCTGTGTCTCTTTCGACCCAGCCTCTTGGGATGTCGACTCCCAGCTGTACGTCCATCTTTTTGCAGCACCAAAACTGATCAGTAAAAATTTTAGGTAAAACTAAAAACGATGAGTTTTTAACATGAAAACTTTAGCGTATTTTTATATAGGTATTTTAAATACGTCATTAAACTAAGTATATAAATGTGTTTTACGGTAATAAACTTTTCCCTTTGTGTGGGGGGGGATTTAATGTTTTGTCAATAACTAGAGGTACAGGCAAATAATACCTATGTCACTACTCGATTAATTATATCATAAAACACTTATATTATTATTAAAAAGGCTTATGATTGATAAAGGGTAGAATTTTCTTTTCCAATAAATACTAAATCGATTACATGAAATGATATTGATGATCATGTCACCAGTCTACAGCAGCACAGAGATCAATGTCGAGTCAATCGATGACAATAAATGATTGACCATCAATAAAAACTCGTGTTATGGGGGCGGATATTTTTCTATTAAATTAGTTATCTTCCACTACTTTGACCGATGATACATAGGACATAATATCTGAAGAGTGGTCGTGATTTCAATTAATCCCATAAATTAAAAATATTTTCGTCAGAATTAAATCAAGGTTGGTAGAGCCTAAAATTTATTTGTAACGAATCATCATCATCATTTCATATCCCTATGTGGAGCTTTGGTCAATTCCCGTGCATCCTCCTATGTCAGGTCTACGTCCCGCAGTTCTTACGCAAACTGCAGACGGATTGTTAACAGAGGACGTCTAGGACGCCGAGAGCCTGATACTTTAATAGGCAGACATGGTTAAAGCTATAAATTCAAACAGATTATTTATTAACTACAACACTTACATGGTATATATTATTTATTTATTAGATTTAGAAGAGTAGATACTTTTCAATAATTTCACTTTCAGCAGTGATTATCCACTAAATAGACATTATCAGATTACCCTTCACCCCACCCTTCCCTGTCCCACTACTAGTTAGGTGACGGGACCAGGGTAAGGACACTGTACCGTACACAGTGTGCAGTACCTAGTAGGTACCTACCTACAACAAACAATGCGGGTTGGAGTCGCATAATGCCCTCTGCCAACACTGAACTTAATAATTTAATCTCCGCCAAACAGGAGCGGACTAGAAAAAGCAAATCTTTTTTTTATTTTTATATTTTAAATGAAAGATTTAATGGGGTCCTCTATAAATGTTACAATTAACTTGGGCCAAGATCGGGAAGGATGGAAGTCTTGTGCGGTCAGAGGACCGCGATGCTTAGTAATGAGAAGTACGAAGAAGATTTAGAGATAAGATCTAAAATCAAATCAGAGAATTGACAAAAATCTAACTAGAAATGTAAGTACGAAAAACCCCAATTTTCATGTTTGATTTTAATTTGTAGGTATATCTGTTTTTAAATACCTATATTGATACTTATAATACCTACAAATAAAAATAAAATAAAAAAAAAAAATAAGATGTGATACGAAAACTTATTTTTGAATATTTTCAATCGAATGAACAGATTGTCTGTTATTTAGTCTATTTATTTATTGCAAGTCTTGCCCTGAATATGAGTGTACAACAAACTGACCGTCATGAATGGAGTTGGTTCCAGTTTGTATGAATGGATCAATGAACCTCCATTTTCATCAACGGGGACTCAATATTATTTTTATTGTAGTCTCTTTCTAACTTGTTTAATGTTACGTCTTGTCTTTGGACTATTCGCCCATCCAAGTACAAGCACAGTAAGCCATATTTTGACACCTTATTTTTTATTGTTCAATTATGAACTGCATGATGCATGTTTAATTTTTTTCTGAAACTTGAAATTTCAAAAGACATGTATTTTATATTTGCTCAAAGCAATGTTCATTTCTTCTATTCAATAAACTGTTTCTTTTTACATGGTAAAAATAAAGCAATTGCACAAAAATTAAGAGACTCAAAGTTAGTGGAAGTATTCGAATTGGAAAGAGTAAATTATTATGAAGTCACTAAACAACTTACAACTAAGGCATTTGGCATATTGCATGATCAATTACAACAAGTATTTGAAAGTGGTCATTTATTTATTTATATTTTAATGCTGTGCACACAGTGATATGTTAGGTTCAATGAACTAAGATCAATTTAAGGTAAAATATACAACATGTGAAAAATTTGAAAAAACGGGCGTGCTTGAGAAGATGTATGAATATGGAAAAAGCAAGGGAAGTGTGCCAGGACAGAGTGGTGTGGCATTGTATCTTCTATGCCTACCCCTTCGGCAAAATGGCATGATAGTTAGTTAGTTACCTACTTAGTTTTGAACTGGACTGATCATCGTGCCTTCGTGTAATTACATCATGATTACATAGCAATTTATTAATAATTAAACACTGCGTTTGTTGCGCCAACGTAGTGCTTTATGCAGGTTTAGATATGGATAAGGAAAATGACGAATGAATGAAAGGAAAATTTTGTGCATAGACAGTAAAAAATTCATATAACTAATCGGGACAGTTTTATGGTCCTATGGTCTATGTCTATGGTCACGTAAGTAATAATTGGAATGAGGATTTATGTTCCCCGTCCTGTAATAATAATGCAGTAACTGATGAAATGTTGGTGAATGAAGTTAATTGAGAGAAATGTTATTTCTACGAAAAGATGGTCAAATTGTCAACATGGTGCGATGACCTTGTTTTATTATGAAATACGGGTTATTTTATTACAATTTAATATTTTGACCTCTGATTGGCCTCAGGCTGACACTTCGTCCACTGCGACAGTATATGTTAGAACTACGGGACGTGGTACTGACTTAGGGAGGCGCACGGGAATTGGCAGCCGATCGCTTGGCTTGAGGCAGTTTTTGGAATCCATATTATGCTGCACATAAAGAGCAAATATGGTAACGCCCCTTCTATTGAATTATTTTTCGAAGAATGTAGGCTTAATTATTAACTTACGATATCTAAATTTTCCCTGTATTACTCTTATCTTAAATCTACTCTATCAGTATATTTTTCCTCTAGGTGGAACTGAAAGTAAGTGGATGGCGAGCGTAATCCACTTCCAGTACCTAATCGTATCTAAACACGTAGGTATACCAATATAATATGGAGGTAGATATATTATTATTCCTTACTGTTTTCTTGTACCTTTTTGTTTATTTTAAAACACAAGTAGAGTTAGTATAAGTGAGTTTATTATCTCCTCGGATAACTATTCAGGACTTGTTATATTTCCACTGGACTCCCTCTAGTTTCGTGAACCGGACACCTCGTTATCTCCCTCCCCTTTCCTCCCTTTCCTCCCTTCCCACTCCGCCACACCCCACCATGGTAACCCTATACTGTTTGTTGAAGGAAAACACAAGGAAAATGTCCCGTACTGGACGTCGTCATCCCCTCTCACTCACCTCCCTCACCCCCTCAGACCATCCGTAACGAGGCTCCGGGGAAGAAAAATAATGTATGAAAGTTCGACTCAAAAAATAATATATAAAATATAAGGCTACGAACTAAGAACATATCTAAATATTCTGATTTTATAAAGCAAAATCACAAGATATTTACTACTACTTTCCCTTATCCCTAATGGTGCATAGGGCACTGTATTGGTACACCAAGCACCAAGTAGGCGGCCTCCGTAGCGTAATGGCTAAGACGCTGGACTCACGATACGGAGGTTCCGGGTTCGATTCCCGGTGAGAACTCAAAAAAAATCAAAAGTGATTTTTCTCAAGCCTGGGTGTTTGTGACGTTGTTCCCCTCTGTAATTGGGCCTCCTGGCGGGTTAAGGTGGTAAAAAAAAAAAAAAAAAAAAGTCTAGTAATTATTTATTTTTTTCCACCAGGGTGATATTATCAGTCTTACGCTTCAGTTCCAGTCCACATTTAAAACAAGAACCTACCTACATATGTTTATGTGTAAAACCATTTTAAAATTGACTACTTGTGCTAAATTATTATGAAAATACAATAAATAAATCGATAATGTTTTTGACAGTGTTTGTAGATCCAAAAAAATAAGTAAACAAATTTTATCGTGATCAGGAAACGATCACATTTCACTGCAATTACACCTGCATTCACAATAATCGTAAAATATCACATTACACTAAATATTTTCCAAAATAAGACATGTGATACTTGTTGGCATTATAATATATAATTTATTGTTTAGGAACTGGGCACTTTGTCCAGAACAATTCCTGTCCAAGCGGAAAAGTATCCCTAAACAAAGGAAGGAATGGATCGACAAAAAGATATCCCGAATTATCTTTTCTGCCTCACGAAATGGGATGATATTTTCATCAGAAAAAATGTTTGTCCATCTGGAATAAATAGATACAGAAGTAAATTCAACTCCCAGGTCCCAGGGCCGCAACGAGTATGTTAATTTGCATGGTGTTTAAATATAGTTTTTTTTATCGTTTGCCTGTAGGCAATCTTGTGTAAAGAAAAATAGGTAGATATTATAAAATGAGTTTAAATGTATTTTATGTATCTAAACAAAAACATATCACAAATATTCTCCAATATAGCTTTATTAATAGGTTGTAATTAAGTTCTAATATGTAATTGTTTTTTTTTGTTTTTTTTGTTATTTTTTTTATTTATTACATATTATAATTTACATTTTTTTTTAGATCTATGAAATACCTCACTGGACAATGCCCGTGCTGAGGAATTCATTTACAATACTATAAGTAGTATTTATTAATACTATTTGAGTTTTTAATAGGTATTTTCATTTACAAAAATTGAGCATTTTGTATTCTGAATGTAATGAAAATGGGGTAGTTTTTATATATTAAAGTGTTTTTAATTATGATTATGTAAGTACTAAATAAGGGTTGTATGTAGGATTGGTCACTTCTATTGATGTCCGAGCTTCCTGGCCTCTTAGGTGATTAGAGGAAAATTAAATATGTAGTTCGTACGTTACTAATCTTGATGTTTTCGAGCAATTATTCAAACATTTAAGGCTATAAAAAAGAAATCGTACGTTATTTTATATTTAGTCATTGTACAAGATTAGATTTGAGTCCAGCCCTGCCAACTTTCTTGCCTATTCTCAGCGAACAAGGTGAAATTCGATACTGGACTGACTACACCACTGTACCTACATAAACAAACCAATTTGTCTTAATGAGATCTCTCGAGATCTCGTCTGCGCCTGTGTCTGCGCGTCTAGCCCAGGGGTCGGCAAATAGTGGCACGAGAATCTAGAAAATATTACTGTATATAAAAAAACATCCGCACAAACAGTTGATCAAACTACATATTACATTTGAATTTTCCAAGGGTCCGATGAATTGCAAGGTAACCCGTCTGTATAGCGTAGGTATTAACTGTAGGTATATAACAAGTAGGTAGGCGCATTAAAGCAATCATCGATGATAGTTTGAAGTGAAAAGAAATAAAGCCATGTATTTTTCTACAAGTTTATAAAAAATTTTGAATAATCAAAAATTAGTAAGATGCAAAGTTTCTTGTATTTTCACAATGAATTATTGCTAACTGAAGATTGCTTGATGTTAATCATCTAAGCGATGCTTTATGACGTTCTTAGTAGGCGGAAAATTCATTGATCGGTTTTACAAATTGGTGTCTAATAAACCCACTCCCAAAACCACTCCCAGGTAAGCAAATACATAATACTTATTTTATTTTTAAATCTTCTAGATCCGGTGTAAAAATCCCCTAAAGAATACGTACTCTCTGTTCACGGTTATTTTACCTCTGGTTGTTATGTTTTTTTTTTTTGGACTTCAAAACTACTTAGACAGTTTTGAGATCAACTAGTTAGTTTAATCCATAGCCCGGATAAGGCACTGCATTGATACACTAAGTGCATTGAATCTTGATCAGTTGTTTCAATGCGAAACACAATAGCTGTCAGAGGTAAAATAACTGTGCACAGACAGTACTGATTAAATTAATGACTATATGTAATACCTAAGTGACTTTTCGCGCGTTTTAACAAGCTATAGACATTCAATTGATCATATCAAATTCTACTAAGGATTTTATTTTACTTAATAAACGCATTTTTTTAATAACGTTGTTTTCCAAACTACGTAAACTTTAAAAACTAATTTTAAAAATCCAAAAACTTTACCAACGTTTAGCTACCCCTCCTCCAGCCTACTGTTATAATGTACTCTCTACAATTCAATACATTAACGTTCATCAGGTTATCGATCACCTCAGATCTTCACTCCAAATAGATTTGCCAAATAACATGACGTAAATTAGGCATGACTAGTTCATTATTTAACTACCTGAGATTTGTTAATAATACAATTTGGTAGATATTAGTACATGTAGATGTAGGTACGTACATGGTGTACATAGATATATTATGAAAGTTTGTTAGTATTTACATGGAAAATAATGCGTAGAAGTTTTCGTTGGTTACGAGATGATTATATGATTATA
Source organism: Micrasema minimum (assembly GCA_022494985.1). Classification (NCBI taxonomy): domain Eukaryota; kingdom Metazoa; phylum Arthropoda; class Insecta; order Trichoptera; family Brachycentridae; genus Micrasema; species Micrasema minimum. The sequence continues at coordinate 90,578 of JAGVSP010000078.1, read as the reverse complement.
CCTACCATTTTCTAATAAGAGACACATTGCCTAGGTAAAATTAATCAAACAACATTATGCTGCAACTATAGAGGAGATATTTATATTCTTGTAACATGTAATGTTAAATTTATATCATACAAACCAATAACATTGTTATTATTAACAATATTTTAAGGACGATGGATTATTGTTTGACATTTCCCGGATTTGACACCAAGGCATTATAAATCTTATGTGAAAAATTAATATTTTAAAATGATGACATGCCTACTTATTAAACTGAGATAATTTTTTATTTTTCTTACAAAAAGTTTTGAATCCTACCGTTATTTTATTAATGAGCTGTAATAAATATTATTGTGGAGGTCATGACTATTTTAGATGCCAGAATTACTTTTGTAAGATTCGCAGTAGAGTGCTTTTTTAAATTTTATTAAAAGCCACGCTTTATATATCTATGTCTTATAATAAGTAGATACTGATTAAATTACCATTAAAATCATCTACTTGACTTAATTAACCACGAAATGTTTCGTTTGCCACTAAGTACAGATTAAAAGGAAATCATAAATAATATAATAACTCATTAGACAGCGATCCCTTTAACTTTAAACGGATCTTAACCCAGACCCAGGTGTTTTTCTTATTACAACAACAAGGAAGCGGATATGTATTATAAATTTAATGTAATATTATAATAAATTAATAGCAAAACAACCACTTTGTTAGAGCAATAAATAATTCAAATCATTATCTATGTTTAAAACTTTGTTAACACCAATCAATTATTTTGATTGTGAATTATGTTGAACAATGGTTGAATTATGTAGGTTGGACCGCGTTGAACAAATACCTCCTCACACTTCAATATTCATAATGGTTTACTTATCCTTATTATTAATCTGCAAAGCCGGTTTAACTTAATAAAAATAATTCATTCGTGACTAGAGAGTTATTGAAAAATGACAATTGAAAATGTGTAACTACAAAGTACAGGTATATGAGGTATATATGAATAAAAAATATTTTTATTGGGGTTTTAATGCTAACTTACTGCATTGTCATATTGTGACGTCGATCAGAGGAACTCACATAAAAACTGAAAAATTGATGTCAGTAATAAAAATTATTAATGTATTTAATGAAGTGTCAATAAAGTAATTGCATCAATTGATTCAACTTTAAAACATTTTTTTACTGTTTTTACCGTCAAAGAAAAAAGCTTACGTTGTTAAAATTAATATTTCCACTAATCTAAATATAGGTACATTAGACAGCATATTAATTTCATTTACACATTTCATTTGGCAAAACAGTTATAATTGTTTTTAAGACCACTTCCTTCTATAACTCATTGAGGGTCCTGGGTCCTGGGCGCCTTCAAGAAACATCGACTTTTCTGTCTCCTGACTAACGATTCCTTCATTTCCTTAAATACGATGTTGATATTTCTGAATTTTAACTCTGATAAATAAAATATCTATTGGCATTATGTAGGTACCTGTAAAATTAAACAGTCCATCTAAAAATATATTTTTAAGTAAATTTAGCAACTCGTTTAATCTTAAAACTATGTTCCTGTTCCTATCTACCACGTTTTTTGAGTAATTTAAGTTTTAAATTTGAAACATTTATGTGGATTCTTAAATGAAAATGAAACTCGCCTACACATTTCCAAATCAAATTCTTCATTCAGCGGCTAATAAAACAAGACATTTTATCAAATAAACTTAGTGTTTTTAAGAAGCTTCGATGCAAATATTTTGAATCAGAATCTAAATCCCAGAAAATTCGAAAACATATCAAATCAGCCACAACCCACCTGTCACAAGTGTGCAAACAGAATGATACTTCTCAACTCCTCAAACATTGTGTGAAAATCTAGTCGCTAAATCGTGCATGACGGGTAACGGTTTCCTGATCTAACAGCAATCAAAATATGAGGAAAAAAGCACATTTGAGGACCGTTTTTTTCAAAACTCGTTATTCACTAATATTTCAATTTTTCACGAATGTTTCTTTGTGATTGTTTCACGTGTGTGATTTTTACACTACACGTGTCTTGATTTAGTAAGTAGCTGCACTTTTCATAAAAGTAACTTTATTTGTTACCATCTTACACGTAACAAAAGTTATTTTCATATTCGTATAGTATCTACCGTTGTTCGTAGTTATCTCCAATGCTCTAATGCAGAAAATTTTCAACTCTAAATTAAGCGTTTCCGTATTTTTTTTTTTGACAAATCAATATTTGTGTCGGCGTCGAAAAATCGTAATATGAAGTACAAAAACATTTTTTTTAATCTTCCAGATTTGGAAACTTCAATCCAATACTTACATTTTTTAAAATAAAGCTTTTGAAACCGAGTGGTTCGATCTAACAAATAGATAAAACAGCTTTATTTTATTTTTTGATCTGGTGACAGAACTCGGCAAAACAGAACTGACGCGGTGACAATCTTCCTTAGCCCTTATCCAATAGAGAATATCTATAGGTACCTACGTAATTAATGCAAAGATTAAATAAGTAAATACGTACCTAATACTCTTTTATATAATCTCAATTGATTTCTGATATCTTACTATAAGTAATGATTAAAAAACCCGGCCCTTGGGGGCAAATAGCGTGTTTAGAAAAAACGGTCTTCATTTGCGTTAATCGGGACAGCCGGGATCCCGGGATAATCTCAACATATGTCCCAGCCACCAGAATTTGACACAGATTTATGTTTATTTGTACAAAATGTCTCTGGATGCTCGTCACCGCGTGTGCCGTATCACTTTAATCCTTCCCCTAAGCTCCTTTATTTATGTATTTTTTTAACACTTATTCTAGGACATTAGTATACTCGACAAACTAGTATACAACGCAGTTGTCAATTTGTTGCCGGGTAATACAAATGCGTATTTAATTCTCGGAGGTGTCAGCTTACGAAGTGTAAAATGCTTTAGTATTTAAACACCCAAATGACGTAATTGAATATTTATGACGTGGATTTAAAAACGGTATAAATGATCACGGTAATTTGCCTGGATGAAAAAAGATTAAGTAAATTACATAAATATTTTCTCGACTTATAACACGAGAAGACTTAAGTAATCACGAGCGAAAAATAGTTTCAAGTGGTCGCGTAGTGAAAAATCTAAATAATCAGAATAACCTACCCACGAACATCTGTAAGAAAATGCATAATTCTTTGTAAAAATTTAGTTGTATGGCGTTTTATTTTGTCGGTCTACCGTTTAATTTTGTCTGTCTGTTGAGTTAAGAAAATGGCATAAGCAGTTGAAATTATAAAAAAATATTTTTTAAAGATGATCTACTCAATATTTTGAATGACGTATTAATTTTCACACTTGCAATAAACCTACAGGTACATGTTTAACACCTTGGACTGGTTCTGAAGCGTACGACTGATTATCTTAACTTCATGGAATAAAATGATCAAGATACGCTGCACTTGATGTACCAATGCAGTGCCCTATGCACCATTGGGTGCCGATAAGGGAGAGTAGGTCTCACAGTAGTGGTATGATCTGTAATATTTATGTAAGTATTACGTATTACATAAGTAGAAGTATACAGTATTCCTTATATTATGAGTGTTAATTTTCTATCCTTGTTCTTTCATATCCTTGTTTACGTCATGTTAACATAACCGAACAAGGGTGTTAGCGCTGAACTTACTCATTAAACGTAAAATTAAATTACCCATAAAACACGAACGGGTCCAATACTACAAGTACGTAAAAAGGCACCTCTGTGAAACTGCATCGTAAACCTACTGAAAATCAACGGCAAAAAGCTGTCAAATAAACTTTTTGGTGAAATTAATTATTTTACTATGCTGTTTTTCTGGTTAGGAAGGGATCAGAAATGTCAGACACATAGACGCTAATTTCAGATACTTTAAATATCTGTGTTTAAAAATATACAATTCTTCGTTTTAGTATCTTAGTTATCTGTAATATTATAGTGTCCAATGAATTTGTGACTTTTATGAATTATGCATTATTATCCAATTCTCTTATATATCGTATAGGTTTATTATTTCCATATACCAACTTGTGGAAACAAAGCATGTGATTCAACGAAATATTTTAAAAAATTAAGTCCAATAATTCACTAGAAAAAGAATTAATAATTACGTCATATTTTTTTCATTTTTATTTAATGAACCATGAAGTACAAGGGAATTTTGCCCTGACGTACATGAATGTATGGGGGACCCCGTAAGGGGCCTTAATAGAAGACAGCGTCACAAAAGCACAACAGAATCTTTTTAAATACTGTCTTGATGTTTAAAAGGTTTCTAATTGTTTAAGTTTTTTTTTTTTTTTTTATTTTTATTTCCAAATAAAGTATAAAAATACATTTTAAATCTCAAATAAATTCAAGAAGACATAAACAGGAAAATGAAAAACATATGCCAGACACAAGAAAATCAGAAATGTAGAGAAAAAGTCATAAGTAAGTATATAAATTTTTATGAATGTATCTTTTTGTATGTATGTAAATTCTTTTTTTAAAAAATTTTCACACCACAATCCTACCAAGCCAATTTTGTGGCTTGTTGGTAGAGATCAAGTACGCCAATAATCATGGAAAATGCAATATTTTAACTTTTACAAGCAAAACATAATTTAAATTTCTTCTTAACGCTTATATTAGAGCAGTTTCAAACCCCTGAAAGTAATTCATTAATAAAACCATAAAGAAATTAATTTATCTCCACCATAAAACAACCTCTGGGAACATTTTTGTTGTATAGGTGTAACCTCCGTAACATAAAAAGCATTTTAACAACAAATTTGTGCTACAAATAAGCCACAAAACGAATAAAGTAATAACGATACCAACCTTTTGTATTTTTATTACTTTGTAACGAAAATAATGATGAATTGTTTGAGAGTAAAATATTTTACGTCCACTTTACAGCGCTTTTCAAAGCAAAATGAGCTTTACAGGGTATTAAATTAGTTTTAAAAACCTATCAGTGAAATATCAAGACATAAATTAGAGCGATTTTATTAGGTTTTTTATGAATTCTAACCATGTTCATGTATGTAAGCTAAATTCCACATTCCGAAGCTCCATCCCCAACTCACTCGAGACTCGAGTGTTCAACCAATGCATTCTGCCCGTCCTCACTTATGGCGCGGAAACAATGACTCTGACCAAGCAATCCTCCCATAAGTTGAAAGTTGCACAGAGGAGCATGGAGAGGATTATGCTTGGAATAACATTAAGAGACCGAAAAAGGAACGATTGGATCCGACGCCAGACAAAGGTCTGCGACGTGGTGCAGCGAATTGCTTCGTTGAAGTGGAAATGGGCCGGTCACATAGCCAGAATGACGGACGACAGATAGACGAAACGCGTTCTGGTATGGAGACCGAGGAACCAGAGGCCTCAAGGACGTCCGCCGATAAGATGGGTGGACGACATCAGGAAGTCTGCTGGAAGACAGTGGATGGGGACGGCGCAGGATCGGGAGGAGTGGAGACGGCAGGGGGAGGCCTATGTCCAGCAGTGGACCTCAACGGGCTGAGATGATACATGTATGTGGATATGTTTTAAAAAGCTGAGGGGAAAATATTTGAAAATATGCTATTTTATCATATTTATTTTATGAACTATTTAGGTACTTGCTCTAATAATAATATAAAATTAAGCAATTCTTCCGTGCCTAAAGTTTAAACTGCAGTAAAAGCAAAAACACTCCTGGTTCAACTTGACCAAGAAGGACTAAGGTATTGCCAATACAGAGAACTTTGCCAACCTATATTCTTCGCTCTAACTGCAGTTAAGGTTCTTCACTACATAACAAATTGATATCCATAAAACATTCAATTTAATAAAAACTATGATATACATATTATGTACGTGCATTTTATATAAGGTCAACAAAATGATATTTCTGTTCTTACTAAATAGGTGCCCACTTGCATATAGATATTTTCACCATCACCATCGCCAATCCAATCCTCTCCCTGTTTAGAGCACATAGACCTCAAAAACTAACTACAAGCTATGTTAGCTATTGGCCGTTAGTAAATTTCCCGTCCCGTAATTCTAAAGCAAACTGCAGATGGATTGCCATGCTACTTTAACCATGCAACCTAAATGCTTTGCAAGAACTTATAGGAAAATTGTAACGTATGTACATAAATAAATATGCTGTTATTTTTTCCAAAGTTCAAATTCAATTTTTTTTAAATTTTATTATATATTTTAATGAATGTATTGAATTGCGATAATAATGCAAGAAAAGGGATCTAAATTATCGACAGAATAAAAAGTAGCTACCTCCCACTTCTTGGTGAAATTCAAAGCTTAATAATATTCAGTACTACTCATGGCTGAGGAAAAATTACCCGGGATTAACAGGATCCGGGAAAGATCTAATCCTCTCCAGATTTATAGAGTGCCCCAAAAAGATTTATGCCCCAAAGATCAGACTGACACCCTCTTATTTATTTAACAGTGTCACACCTTATAAATATTTAAGGATATTTTGGGTTCAAGGATTACTTGCGCCATTTGTCGAATTATCCGTGTGACAAATCTAAGCCGCGTAAAATGGACCATTTTGGAGAAGATTCTTCGTATTGTTAAGCCTCTATAATGTATTGTACCTTGTGCCTCTACAAATCAGTTAATAGAAATGTATTTTTTATCGATCTTTAAAATTTTTGTTTGTAGGAATTGAAAACGCAATAAAAAAGCTTAAAACAACTAACAAACCATCACGCCATTTCCCCGAAGGGATAGGCAGAGATGATAGAACGCCACACCACTCTGTCCTGGCATACTTCTCTTGCTTCCTCCACATTCATACATCTTCTCATGCACGCACGTCGATTATTCCGACTTCTTACATGCCCACTTTCAAGCACTTGTTTTACTTGATCATGCCATGTCTTTCTCGGCCTTCCTCGACTTCTACATCCAGGCACCGTCACATCATATATTCTTTTAGCCGTTCTTTCATCATCCATTCGCTCTACATGACCAAACCATCGTTATAGACCTTTCTTAATTTTGTCGATAATGCTTATCTTAGCCTTTAAGGCACCATTAACTCTGTTACCGGCACGAACCTTCCTTTCAATGTCCTTGTCCATATTTCCATCCCTAGTGAACATGTTTCCCAGATATACAAATTCTTCCACCTGTTTCAATCTATCGCCATTTACTACAATCTTACACTTAGTCATATTCACATTTCTTTCAAAAACCATCACATTCGACTTTTCCACATTCACTGTCCTTGCACACCTCGTAAACCTTTGCAACCAAGGACTGAAAAAGCTGATTAAATTTTTATTAAATGCTTGACTTGAATATTGTAGGTGCCTACTCTTTTTTACTATATTATGAACAATTCAATCTCGTACGTATATTCAGATCATTTTAACGATTAGTGTTGAAAACATTGTTAACTTGAGTTCTGGATACCTGAACTAAATTACTTGTAGGTTCTCAGATACACGATAAAGAGCAGTCGATAAATTATTCAGATTCCTAATAATAGTCATAAATACAGGAACTGATAAATATTTACGTCAACGCCGAATAATTTTGAATTAGGTATGTATTAATCACCGTAATTTACATTATAACCATGATTTAAATTAATTATTTGGTATCTATTCTTTATAATTCATTAATATCACTTAGTTTACCCCTTGCACTTAATATGTTACAAAATGTTATTATGGATAAATACGAATACTTACATATTAATATTTTATTTCTGGTTGGCGAACTTTAAAGAGCTTACTTATTTTAACCAAAAATCAAGTAAAAAGGCAGTGTTTACAATACGGTGTGCCACCGGGCTAACAGGATCCGGAAAAGCCCAATATTATATCTTTGATCAAAGGATTTATATGAATCGGTGCTTTCCAAATAAATAAACGAAAGTTCTAGAAAGCAATATTCATTGATTATCCATCCTCCTTTCTCTTATCCCTTCTCCCTCTAACACATTGATCTCCTATCAACACTTTACGGTACTTGGTACGGAAGATATAATCCAAACAAGTCTCCTACAACATTATGAGAACTCGATTATAGTTCGTCCGAAAGAAAACCACAAAGCATTACTTTTTAACATATTATTATGCACCTAAACTATCATAATATTATATTATACATGGTGTAACAAAACTTGGAGTACCAATCTACTACCCGAAAACTGGTGGATCTACATCATATTTAGAGTCGAAAGTAAAATTGTACGAATTCTTGCTAAAATTAAGTTGTTTGTTTTGTTTTCCCAATACATAGTATTTATTTGACTAAAGAGATTAGGTATATAAGATTTAATGACTCAATTTTCTCGAAAACTATGAGTCAAAAAAAAAAAAAAAAAATACAAAATCGACTTCAAATATGATGTAGATTAACTGGTTTCCCGCTTGTTCATCGAGTTTTGTTACACAATGTATATCTTGTAAATGAATGAAACAATTATTCAAGTTCGTATAAAAAGTTTTTTGAAGTAGATTTACGATTACATAATTTATAGGTCATCTTCTTAATCGTTTGCTCTTCGCAGAGCAGTCGTGGTCACAGCAGTAGGAGGTGAGCATGCCACCATAATTTGCTTCCATCCGTCTCTGTCTCCATCACTTCTGGAAGCCACCTGGAGAGATACGCCTGTCGGTCGCTTTAGCCAGCAAGTCAGTCCCTTCGACCCTTCGACCAGTCCCTGAACCACCATTTTTTCCATGGTGCCCGGTAGGCTTGTGACGTGAACGTGGACAAATGAATTGAAAGGTGAATTTATAGGCACCCGACTTAAAATCCAAATTTAAATTTTAAAATATATTTCCAACAAATTTAGGTTAACAGCGCCGGCGTAAGTGAAACGGTCAATTGTTTTTTTTAAATGATATCTGTAACCAGTAACCCCCCTTTTCAAGCATAGGCATTTCGAATAAATTGCTTGAAATAAATATCTTAACTTTTACTGTAGGTACATACGAGTACAAACATCATACGCTTAGGTAAAAAAGCTTGATACCAATGTTGCATACACTCAAATCTTTAGTCGTGGTGTACTAAAACCAGAAACAAATTACGTTGAAGTGGAATTCGTTGTAGAACTTGACCACAATCTTGAATCAAATCAATGAGAATGTTAAGTAGGTACTTACCTACCTACTTAGTTCGTAAAATGTTTCTTTGGGTATGCAAAAGCTATGTCGTAGAAATGCATTAATTTATGAAAATAATGAGGAAATGAGGAAATCTTAGATATAAAAAATATTAGTCTAAAAAATTAAATGTTTCGTATTTTCCTAGTGAACAGACTATACGATCGAATCTCACGCCCCGAACGTAAACAGCCAATGTCGGTGGAAATATCAAAAGCTCCTTGGTTGTTGAAAAAAACCGAATGTTTGATATTGTAGCAAAATAAGCAAACGGCGGCTTTGAAGTTCACCGCGAGATCAAACACAACATTTGCGGATTCTCGGCCATTCCCGCCATATTCCACTGTTGGAAACGTCGCCTGTTTTATAACAAACTTTGCCACGAAACCACAAACAAATCGTTACACTTACTTGCGCCGTTATACTACTGGACTCAAAGCGTTTTAAGGAAATAGACTTGATATAAGATTCATAAGATTTTAAAAAATTGTTACATACTTATAAAATTAAGATAAATTGGTCCTCACTGGGACACTGGGGTAACCCCTGCTGAGTTAGTTGTAATAATATATTCCCATTCAAAGAAAGACATAATGTAGGTACATATGCACAAATTATAATATTAATTAACTATTAACCATCACGCCATATCTCTGTAGGGGTAGGCAGAGAGGATAGACCGCCATACCACTCTGTGCTGACACACTTCCTTCGCTTCCTCTACATTCATACATCTTCTCATGCACACACGCCGATTATTCCGACTTTCCACTTGTCCACTTTCAAGTACTTGTCGTACTTGATCATGCCATGCCTTTCTCAGTCTTCTTCGGCTTCTACGTCCAGGAACACTTGCATTATAACTTCTTATAGCCGTTCTTTCATCACTCAATCGCTCTACATGACCGAACCATCGTAATAGGTAATAGGTATATAGGTACATACTATATATATAAAAATCACACAAATGTCAATATTTGCATGTGTATTAAAATAAAACAAAATGTTTGCTTTATAAGAAGAATATAAATAAAACTTTAAGAAACTATTAGATATTGAGCTATCAAAATGCTTTTGATCAAAGTAACAACATTTTACTTTATTATTTATGTTCAAAGTTACCTTTCCTTTGATTGAATGGTTAAGAGTACAATATTAAGAAAAAAGAAAACAAATAATAGTCGATTTAAAATAAACCGCTACTTATGACATGAAACACGAAACACAGACGATAACAGACTCGTGCGATCTGTAAAATAATCATTTCGGTAGATCTTTGATCTTTTTTATTAAAAATCTTGTAGGTACCTACCTAACGAAATATTTTGATGACTTGTGCAAAGTTTCTGAAATCCAGGTATGAAAACATGACGAATTTAATGATTTTATTAATAATATGATGAGAATAACAATCGGCTATCTGCTATGAGCGGAGGCTGAGTAGGGCAAACTTATTATAACTTATTATAACCTACTTATCGTCTTCTTCTTCTTTCGCCACGTTTGCTCCTATGTGGAGCACGTGGACATCACTAGATCCCTCCAGCAGACTCTGTCACCAGCTAGCTCTCTCGCCTCCTCCCACGTCAGGCCCGCATCCATCAGCTCCGCCGAACACACCCGTAGGATGATCGTCGACGGTCTGCCAGAACGGCGGTATCCTCTTTCTCTTTACTTATCCTCTCCTGCGATTAAATATGCAGATTTCCCAACACATAGGTACACCACACACCACACGCATACAACAACACATACACATGATATAACATAACCACTGTTTGCTCACTTCACGTCTTTAGAAATTTGTCTTGTTCATTGTGTTGTCCACGTAATTGGCGTTATGTTCTAAATGTTACCTCAATTTGAAAATTCTTTGTTAATTTGTACCAAACATAGCACTGTGTGTATAACATTAAAATATAAATAGATAAAAATAAAAAACACTCCTTACCTAGGGTACGAGTAGGTATGGAGTGTTATGAATTCGAACCTGGGATTTCTACCGGATTTCGAACCGGAGTCGATGTTTCGTATCACTGTAGCTGTAGTTACAAAAACTCGATACAAAATGACGAATGAAACAGGAAAGGCGTTTGTCCCTCTTCCTCTCGCACTTTTCCCCGTATGAGAGGGAGAGAGTCCGAAGTTTGACAGCTGACATACTAGCCTCCGGCGGGAATTCGCCCCTATAATGTTTGATTTCTCATCGATTACTATAGGTGCAACGCCGATACCCGTGCCATTACCTCGGAAGACCGTTTACCTACGACCGGTAGAAAATTTGGCTTCTTTCGAAGCGTTTTTATGCGTTTTTTTCCGTAAATGGCCATTCTTCATACAAACGATTTTTGCTTTTTTTTCAAAAAGCGCGACTCGATTCTGACTTTTTTCTCGCGATGGGTTTTTGAGGCCGCTCCTTATCCTCTTTTTCGCACAATTTTTATCAGCCGAAATGCTTTTTTAACGGACATATTTGCGTTTGTATTTTCGGGCATTTTCTCTCCCATACTAGGTCTCCCGATTCGACACGAGAGTCGTCCTGGTCGAAAAAAACCACTACAGAGTAGTATTTTTTGCTATAAATCGAGACTAAACTACATTTGGCGTTCGTGGGTACCGTAAAAATAGCTCTAGCTGGAAAATTTACAAAGTTATTAAGTTTTTCTTTTGCGATTTTATTTGTATAGGATTTTCCATAGTAACTTTTTTTGCTCTCTCCTGACCTTAAAAATGCCCTCAAAGTTACATGTTGTTCGATTTCTACGTACAACTCATAAATATATTATAGATTCGCGTATTTTTTTAATATATAAAAGCCTTTTCGATTAGATATCAGCTAAAATACATTCCCCATAGTAAACTGTATGGGATTTTCTTTTTTAAACGCTGGACATATTTTTCATTACGAAAACCTAAATTTCGGGTCTAATCGCTAGAAGGTGCGGAAATCTAACCGTTTCTGTAAAAAAAATTGACCCCGATGTTCATTTTTCATATAAATTATCAATTAATAAATGAATTTCCCAAAGCGGATGTGTGAGTGAGAGGCACCTTTTTCTGCTTGGTAAAAGCGAGACGAAAGATGAACGTCTGTGTATTTATAATGATTATTTGTTCGCCTAATTAATAAATGTCAAAATAAAAAAATGTGTTACCATTACGTAGAAAATAATATTAAAACCTGCCTAAAATAAAAGTACCTACTTATGTTTCCGTATAGATTTCCTCTGTCTATGACTAATAAAAAATTATTATTTTGCTTTCAAACAAATATTTTTTTTAGCAAATTTATCTAAATACAAAATGCTTTTGACTTTGACAGCTGGACTTTTCATTTATTTAAATTTTTTGATCTATTTACACCTTGATTCCAACTTTTACAAGATAAATCCGTATTGTGATGAAAAATAAGAAATTATTATCGTTTTCCAAATGATTTTTTTTTTAATTGAAAATCTTTATTGTTGCTTTTGAAAAAGACAGTCACGGATTAAATCGTCGACATTGGACCAAAAATGTTTTTTTATTGCTATAAAAGTTCCTACCTTCATTTGTATGGAATAAAATTTTATAAAGTTGACAATGCACGGTTATTAATATATTTTTTTGAAGCGTTCCGTAGGCGTTTTTTTTTTCATTCTTTGAGTTTAAAGAATCTTTGTTTAAAATTTGGAGCATATGGACTCTGTATAATTCCTGAAAAAGCTATTTTTATTTTAAGAATACCTAATAACTTCTCATTTTAAAAATGTAATAATCATCAACACCATTCCATAAATTCTTCCCATGTAGAGCAAATGGATTTTTTTTAATATGAGATTGATAGCTTATGTTACTTTATAACTTTTTTTTATAAAAAAAAAATGCGTTATGGTGGGGTCCCTAATTTCAAATAATGCATTTGCTTTAATTCCAAGATGGCGGACGCAACTTTTTTGATAATATGAACAGGGTATCATTTCCAAGGTTATTGGGGGTTCTGGTTTTGGATTTTTTGTATATTTTTAAATCCAAGATGGCCGATGCATTAAAAAAATATGAACATGGGTATCATTAGGGGGCCATGATTTCGAATTTTATTTTGATATCCAACATTAAACCAGTAGGTATAAGAGGGGAGAAGGTCTCCTGACAAGCTAGCCTCCGGCAGGAAAACTCCCCTATAATGTCGATTTCTCATCGGTCTGTGGCTCTGTGGGTCTCTGGAGCGTGCCCGTATCATTTTCAAGGTTATTGGGGGTTCTGGTTTTGGATTTTTTTGTTTATTTTTAAACCCAAGATGGCCGATGTATTAAAAAAAAATATGAACATGAGTATCATTAGGGGCCCTGATTTCCAATTTTTGTTTTGATATCCAACATAAAACCAGTAAGTATAAGAGGGAGAAGGTCTCCTGACAAGCTAGCCTCCGGCAGGAAAACTCCCCTATAATGTCGATTTCTCATCGGTCTGTGTGGCTCTGTGGGTCTCTGGAGCGTGCCCGTATCATTTTCAAGGTTATTGGAGGTTCTGGGGGTTTCGGATTTTTTTGTTTATTTTTAAATCCAAGATGGCCGATGCACTTTTTTTAAAAACATGGGTATCATTTTCGGAATTATTAGGGGTCCTGATTTCGAACACAGCATTTATTTTAAAGTCCAACATGGCTGACGCAACATTTTTTTGCGCATGTGACCATTTTTTTTATCAAAATTAATTACGTTCTATAACCAAGTACCACCGTAACAAGACAAGAGACTCATGTTTTAAAATAAATTAATAACGTCACGAATTGTTTAAACTTGAAATACGAGTAAATCGCTCCTAAATGTCTTAAGTCTAAACTTAATTCTACATGTCCAGATATTATGTCAAATATTTATCTTTCTGCTAAGGATTTCATAATTTTTAAAAACACGGCGCGCTATTCAAATCCACTGACTACAAAAACTAAAAACGCGATTCACCAAAAACTAACTTTTTGATGCTACAACGTTTAGTTATTAGATGGCCGAAATCATTTTTTTTTAAAAATGTTTTTAGTTATTTCCCTACGAGGGCCACCAAAACACTTCTATTAAATAAATAAATTTTCTACAAAAATATATAATTATAAAACTGTTGAATTATACTTAAATTTTATTTCTAAAAATTCAGCTCCCCCACTCTTCAAGTCTACTTGAAGAGAGCCGTACGCTCGTCGACCTCTCTATTATTCACCTAGGGCGTTTGTCCCTCTTCCTCTCGCACTTTTCCCGTATGAGAGGGAGAGAGTCCGAAGTTTGACAGCTGACATACTAGCCTCCGGCGGGAATTCGCCCCTATATAATGTTTGATTTCTCATCGGTCTATGGGTTTGAGGATCTCTGAAGCGTGTGCCATAGCTCGGAGAGACTGTTACCTTCGACCGGTAGAAAATTTAGCATCATTAGAAGCGTTTTTATGCGTTTTTTTTCGGTAAATGGCCATTCTTCATACAAACGATTTTTGCTTTTTTTTCAAAAAGCGCGACTCGATTCTGACTTTTTTCGTGATGGGTTTTTGCAGCCGCTCCGTATCATTCTTTCGAGCACAATTTCATCAGCCGAAATGCTTTTTTAACGGACATATTTGCGTTTGTATTTTCGGGCATTTTTTCTCCATAGTAGGTCTCCCGATTCGACACGAGAGTCGTCCCGGTCGAAAAAACCACTACAGAGTCGTATTTTATGCTATAAATCGAGACTAGACTATATTTGTAGTTCGTGGGTACCGTAAAAATAGCTCTAGCTGGAAAATTTACAAAGTTATTAAGTTTTTTTCTTTTGCGATTTTTTTGTATAGGATTTTCCATAGTAACTTTTTTTTTTCTCTCCTGACCTTAAAAATGCTCAAAGTTACATGTTGTTCAATTTCTACGTACAACTCATAAATATATTATAGATTCGCGTATTTTTTTAATATATAAAAAGCCTTTTCGATTAGATATCAGCTAAAATACATTCCCCATAGTAAACTGTGTATGGGATTTTCTTTTTTAAACGCTGGACATATTTTTCATTACGAAAACCTAAATTTCGGGTCTAATCGCTAGAAGGTGCGGAAATCTAACCGTTTCTGTAAAAAAAATTGACCCCGATGTTCATTTTTCATATAAATTATCAATTAATAAATGAATTTCCCAAAGCGGATGTGTGAGTGAGAGAGAGGCACCTTTTTCTGCTTGGTAAAAGCGAGAGACGAAAGATGAACGTCTGTGTATTTATAATGATTATTTGTTCGCCTAATTAATAAATGTCAAAATAAAATGTGTTACCATTACGTAGAAAATAATATTAAAACCTGCCTAAAATAAAAGTACCTACTTATGTTTCCGTATAGATTTCCTCTGTCTATGACTAATAAAAATTATTATTTTGCCTTTCAAACAAATATTTTTTTTTAAATTTATCTAAATACAAAATGCTTTTGACTTTGACAGCTGGACTTTTCATTTATTTAAAATTTTTTGATCTATTTACACCTTGATTCCAACTTTTACAAGATAAATCCGTATTGTGATGAAAAAAAAGAAATTATTATCGTTTTCCAAATGATTTTTTTTTAATTGAAAATCTTTATTGTTGCTTTTGAAAAAGACAGTCACGGATTAAATCGTCGACATTGGACCAAAAATGTTTTTTTATTGCTATAAAGTTCCTACCTTCATTTGTATGGAATAAAATTTTTTATAAAGTTGACAATGCACGGTTATTAATATATTTTTTTTTGAAGCGTTCCGTAGGCGTTTTTTTTTTTTCATTCTTTTGAGTTAAAGAATCTTTGTTTAAAATTTGGAGCATATGGACTCTGTATAATAATTCCTGAAAAAGCTATTTTTATTTAAGAATACCTAATAACTTCTCATTTTAAAAATGTAATAATCATCAACACCATTCCATAAATTCTTCCCATGTAGAGCAAATGGATTTTTTTAAATATGAGATTGATAGCTTATGTTACTTTATAACTTTTTTTATAAAAAAAAAATGCGTTATGGTGGGGTCCTAATTTCAAATAATGCATTTGCTTTAATTCCAAGATGGCGGACGCAACTTTTTTGATAATATGAACAGGGTATCATTTCCAAGGTTATTGGGGGTTCTGGTTTTGGATTTTTTGTATATTTTTAAATCCAAGATGGCCGATGCATTAAAAAAATATGAACATGGGTATCATTAGGGGGCCATGATTTCGAATTTTATTTTGATATCCAACATTAAACCAGTAGGTATAAGAGGGAGAAGGTCTCCTGACAAGCTAGCCTCCGGCAGGAAAACTCCCCTATAATGTCGATTTCGATTTTCATCGGTCTGTGGCTCTGTGGGTCTCTGGAGCGTGCCCGTATCATTTTCAAGGTTATTGGGGGTTTCTGGTTTTGGATTTTTTGTTTATTTTTAAACCCAAGATGGCCGATGTATTAAAAAAAAATATGAACATGAGTATCATTAGGGGCCCTGATTTCCAATTTTGTTTTGATATCCAACATAAAACCAGTAAGTATAAGAGGGAGAAGGTCTCCTGACAAGCTAGCCTCCGGCAGGAAAACTCCTCCCCTATAATGTCGATTTCTCATCGGTCTGTGGCTCTGTGGGTCTCTGGAGCGTGCCCGTATCATTTTCAAGGTTATTGGAGGTTCTGGGGGTTTCGGATTTTTTTTGTTTATTTTTAAATCCAAGATGGCCGATGCACTTTTTTTAAAAAACATGGGTATCATTTTCGGAATTATTAGGGGTCCTGATTTCGAACACAGCATTTATTTTAAAGTCCAACATGGCTGACGCAACATTTTTTTGCGCATGTGACCATTTTTTTATCAAATTAATTACGTTCTATAACCAAGTACCACCGTAACAAGACAAGAGACTCATGTTTTATAAATAAATTAATAACGTCACGAATTGTTTAAACTTGAAATACGAGTAAATCGCTCCTAAATGTCTTAAGTCTAAACTTAATTCTACATGTCCAGATATTATGTCAAATATTTATCTTTCTGCTAAGGATTTCATTCATAATTTTTAAAAACACGGCGCGCTATTCAAATCCATTGACTACAAAAACTAAAAACGCGATTCACCAAAAAACTAACTTTTTGATGCTACAACGTTTAGTTATTAGATGGCCGAAATCATTTTTTTTTTTAAATGTTTTTAGTTATTTCCCTACGAGGGCCACCAAAACACTTCTATTAAATAAATAAATTTCTACAAAAATAATAATTATAAACTGTTGAATTATACTTAAATTTTATTTTAAAAAATTCAGCTCCCCCACTCTTCAAGTCTACTTGAAGAGAGCCGTACGCTCGACCTCTCTATTATTATCACCTAAGGGCGTTTGTCCCTCTTCCTCTCGCACTTTTCCCCGTATGAGAGGGAGAGAGAGTCCGAAGTTTGACAGCTGACATACTAGCCTCCGGCGGGAATTCGCCCCTATAATGTTTGATTTCTCATCGATTACTATAGGTGCAAGGCCTCTGAAGCGTGCCTATAGCTCGGGAGACCGTTACCTTCGACCGGTAGAAAATTTGGCATCATTAGAAGCGTTTTTATGCGTTTTTTTCGGTAAATGGCCATTCTTCATACAAACGATTTTTGCTTTTTTTTCAAAAAGCGCGACTCGATTCTGACTTTTTTCGCGATGGGTTTTTGCAGCCGCTCCGTATCATTCTTTCGAGCACAATTTTCATCAGCCGAAATGCTTTTTTAACGGACATATTTGCGTTTGTATTTTCGGGCATTTTTTCTCCATAGTAGGTCTCCCGATTCGACACGAGAGTCGTCGTCCGGTCGAAAAAACCACTACAGAGTCGTATTTTATGCTAAAAATCGAGACTAGACTACATTTGTAGTTCAAGGGTACCGTAAAAAAAATAGCTCTAGCTGGAAAATTTACAAAGTTATTAAGTTTTTCTTTTGCGATTTTATTTGTATAGGATTTTCCATAGTAACTTTTTTTGCTCTCTCCTGACCTTAAAAATGCCTCAAAGTTACATGTTGTTCAATTTCTACGTACAACTCATAAATATATTATAGATTCGCGTATTTTTTTAATATATATAAAAAGCCTTTTCGATTAGATATCAGCTAAAATACATTCCCCATAGTAAACTGTATGGGATTTTCTTTTTTAAAACGCTGGACATATTTTTCATTACGAAAACCTAAATTTCGGGTCTAATCGCTAGAAGGTGCGGAAATCTAACCGTTTCTGTAAAAAAAATTGACCCCGATGTTCATTTTTCATATAAATTATCAATTAATAAATGAATTTCCCAAAGCGGATGTGTGAGTGAGAGGCACCTTTTTCTGCTTGGTAAAAGCGAGACGAAAGATGAACGTCTGTGTATTTATAATGATTATTTGTTCGCCTAATTAATAAATGTCAAAATAAAATGTGTTACCATTACGTAGAAAATAATATTAAAACCCTGCCTAAAATAAAAGTACCTACTTATGTTTCCGTATAGATTTCCTCTGTCTATGACTAATAAAATTATTATTTTGCCTTTCAAACAAATATTTTTTAGCAAATTTATCTAAATACAAAATGCTTTTGACTTTGACAGCTGGACTTTTCATTTATTTAAATTTTTTGATCTATTTACACCTTGATTCCAACTTTTACAAGATAAATCCGTATTGTGATGAAAAATAAGAAATTATTATCGTTTTCCAAATGATTTTTTTTAATTGAAAAAATCTTTATTGTTGCTTTTGAAAAAGACAGTCACGGATTAAATCGTCGACATTGGACCAAAAATGTTTTTTTATCGCTTGCTATAAAGTTCCTACCTTCATTTGTATGGAATAAAATTTTATAAAGTTGACAATGCACGGTTATTAATATATTTTTTTTGAAGCGTTCCGTAGGCGTTTTTTTTTCATTCTTTGAGTTTAAAGAATCTTTGTTTAAAATTTGGAGCATATGGACTCTGTATAATTCCTGAAAAAGCTATTTTTATTTTAAGAATACCTAATAACTTCTCATTTTAAAAATGTAATAATCATCAACACCATTCCATAAATTCTTCCCATGTAGAGCAAATGGATTTTTTTAAATATGAGATTGATAGCTTATGTTACTTTATAACTTTTTTTTATAAAAAAAAATAAATGCGCGTTATGGTGGGGTCCTAATTTCAAATATGCATTTTTGCTTTAATTCCAAGATGGCGGACGCAACTTTTTTGATAATATGAACAGGGTATCATTTTCCAAGGTTATTGGGGGTTCTGGTTTTGGATTTTTTGTATATTTTTAAATCCAAGATGGCCGATGCATTAAAAAAATATGAACATGGGTATCATTAGGGGGCCATGATTTCGAATTTTATTTTGATATCCAACATTAAACCAGTAGGTATAAGAGGGAGAAGGTCTCCTGACAAGCTAGCCTCCGGCAGGAAAACTCCCCTATAATGTCGATTTTCTCATCGGTCTGTGGCTCTGTGGGTCTCTGGAGCGTGCCCGTATCATTTTCAAGGTTATTGGGGGTTCTGGTTTTGGATTTTTTGTTTATTTTTAAACCCAAGATGGCCGATGTATTAAAAAAAATATGAACATGAGTATCATTAGGGGCCCTGATTTCCAATTTTGTTTTGATATCCAACATAAAACCAGTAAGTATAAGAGGGAGAAGGTCTCCTGACAAGCTAGCCTCCGGCAGGAAAACTCCCCTATAATGTCGATTTCTCATCGGTCTGTGGCTCTGTGGGTCTCTGGAGCGTGCCCGTATCATTTTCAAGGTTATTGGAGGTTCTGGGGGTTTCGGATTTTTTGTTTATTTTTAAATCCAAGATGGCCGATGCACTTTTTTTAAAAACATGGGTATCATTTTCGGAATTATTAGGGGTCCTGATTTCGAACACAGCATTTATTTTAAAGTCCAACATGGCTGACGCAACATTTTTTTGCGCATGTGACCATTTTTTTATCAAATTTATTACGTTCTATAACCAAGTACCACCGTAACAAGACAAGAGACTCATGTTTATAAAAATTAATAACGTCACGAATTGTTTAAACTTGAAATACGAGTAAATCGCTCCTAAATGTCTTAAGTCTAAACTTAATTCTACATGTCCAGATATTATGTCAAATATTTTATCTTTCTGCTAAGGATTTCATAATTTTTTAAAACACGGCGCGCTATTCAAATCCATTGACTACAAAAACTAAAAACGCGATTCACCAAAAACTAACTTTTTGATGCTACAACGTTTAGTTATTAGATGGCCGAAATCATTTTTTTTTAAAATGTTTTTAGTTATTTCCCTACGAGGGCCACCAAAACACTTCTATTAAATAAAATAAATTCTACAAAATAATAATTATAAACTGTTGAATTATACTTAAATTTTATTTCTAAAAATTCAGCTCCCCCACTCTTCAAGTCTACTTGAAGAGAGCCGTACGCTCGTCGACCTCTATATTATTCACCTAAGGGCGTTTGTCCCTCTTCCTCTCGCACTTTTTTCCCGTATGAGAGGGAGAGAGTCCGAAGTTTGACAGCTGACATACTAGCCTCCGGCGGGAATTCGCCCCTATAATGTTTGATTTCTCATCGATTACTATAGGTGCAATATTGACACCGTGCCATTAGCTCGGAAGACCGTTACCTTCGACGGTAGAAAAAATTTGGCTTCATTAGAAGCGTTTTTATGCGTTTTTTTTTTCCCGTAAATGGCCATTCTTCATACAAACGATTTTTGCTTTTTTTTCAAAAAGCGCGACTCGATTCTGACTTTTCTCGCGATGGGTTTTTGCAGCCGCTCCTTATCCTTCTTTCGAGCACAATTTCATCAGCCGAAATGCTTTTTTAACGGACATATTTGCGTTTGTATTTTCGGGCATTTTTTTCTCCATACTAGGTCTCCCGATTCGACACGAGAGTCGTCCCGGTCGAAAAAACCACTACAGAGTCGTATTTTTTGCTAAAAATCGAGACTAGACTATATTTGTAGTTCAAGGGTACCGTAAAAAATAGCTCTAGCTGGAAAATTTACAAAGTTATTAAGTTTTTCTTTTGCGATTTTATTTGTATAGGATTTTCCATAGTAACTTTTTTTGCTCTCTCCTGACCTTAAAAATGCCTCAAAGTTACATGTTGTTCAATTTCTACGTACAACTCATAAATATATTATAGATTCGCGTATTTTTTTATATATAAAAAAGCCCTTTTCGATTAGATATCAGCTAAAATACATTCCCCATAGTAAACTGTATGGGATTTTCTTTTTTAAACGCTGGACATATTTTTCATTACGAAAACCTAAAATTTCGGGTCTAATCGCTAGAAGGTGCGGAAATCTAACCGTTTCTGTAAAAAAAATGACCCCGATGTTCATTTTTCATATAAATTATCAATTAATAAATGAATTTCCCAAAGCGGATGTGTGAGTGAGGCACCTTTTTTCTGCTTTTCCAATTGGTAAGAGCACCTTTTGTTGCCATTGCATAGAAAAAAACAAATGCGCCTAGACGAAAGACCTACTTTATTTTCAACGTTTTGTCTGTGTATTTATAATGATTATTTGTTCGCCTAATTAATAAATGTCAAAATAAAAAATGTGTTACCATTACGTAGAAAATAATATTAAAACCTGCCTAAAATAAAAGTACCTACTTATGTTTCCGTATAGATTTCCTCTGTCTATGACTATTAAAAATTATTATTTTGCCTTTCAAACAAATATTTTTTTAGCAAATTTATCTAAATACAAAATGCTTTTGACTTTGACAGCTGGACATTTCATTTATTTAAATTTTTTGATCTATTTACACCCTGATTCCAACTTTTACAAGATAAATCCGTATTGTGATGTGCAAAAATAAGAAATTATTATCGTTTTCCAAATTATGATTTTTTTTTAATTGAAAATCTTTAAGTTGCTTTTGAAAAAGACAGTCACGGATTAAATCGTCGACATTGGACCAAAAATGTTTTTTTTATTGCTATAAAGTTCCTACCTTCATTTGTATGGAATAAAATTTTATAAAGTTGACAATGCACGGTTATTAATATATTTTTTGGAAGCGTTCCGTAGGCGTTTTTTTTTTTCATTCTTTGAGTTTAAAAGAACCTTTGTTTAAAATTTGGAGCATATGGACTCTGCATAATTCCTGAAAAAGCTATTTTTTTATTTTAAGAATACCTAATAACTTCTCATTTTTTTAAATGTAATAATCATCAATCATTCCACAACCATTTTTCATAAATTCTTCCCATGTAGAGCAATATTTGATTTTTTTAAATATGATATTTGATAGCTTATGTTACTTTATAACTTTTTTTAATAAAAAAAAATGCGTTATGGTGGGGTCCTAATTTCAAATAATGCATTTGCATTTAATTCCAAGATGGCGGACGCAACTTCTTTTGATAATATGAAGGAAAACTCCCCTATATCATTTCCATCGGTTATTGGGTCTCTGGAGCGTTCTGGTTTTGGGGGGGTTTTTTTCGTTTATTTTTAAATCCAAGATGGCCGATGCATTAAAAAAAAATATGAACATGGGTATCATTAGGGGGCCATGATTTCGAATTTTATTTTGATATCCAACATAAAACCAGTAAGTATAAGAGGGAGAAGGTCTCCTGACAAGCTAGCCTCCGGCAGGAAAACTCCCCTATAATGTCGATTTCTCATCGGTCTGTGGCTCTGTGGGTCTCTGGAGCGTGCCCGTATCATTTTCAAGTTATTGGAGGTTCTGGGGTCGGATTTTTTGTTTTTTTTGTTTATTTTTAATCCAAGATGGCCGATGCACTTTTTTTAAAAACATGGTATATCATTTTCGGAAAACTCCCCTTAGGGGTCTGATTTCGAACACAGCATTTTTTTTAAAGTCCAACATGGCTGACGCAACATTTTTTTTGCGCATGCACTTTTTTTTTATAAAATTGGGTATTACGTTTCGGGGTTACCAAGTACCACATTTAACAAGACAAGAGACTCATGTTTATAAATAAATTAATAACGTCACGAATTGTTTAAAAGACAAGAGAACCCATTGAAATACGAGTAAATACGCTCCCTAAATGTCTTAAGTCTAAACTTAATTCTACATGTCCAGATATTATGTCAAATATTTATCTTTCTGCTAAGGATTTCATAATTTTTTAAAAACACGGCGCGCTATTCAAATCCATTGACTACAAAAACTAAAAACTAAAACGCGATTCACCAAAAAACTAACTTTTTGATGCTACAACGTTTAGTTATTAGATGGCCGAAAATCATTTTTTTTTAAATGTTTTTAGTTATTTCCCTACGAGGGCCACCAAAACACTTCTATTAAATAAATAAATTTCTACAAAATATAATAATTATAAACTGTGTTGAATTATACTTAAATTTTTATTTCTAAAAATTCAGCTCCCCCACTCTTCAAGTCTACTTGAAGAGAGCCGTACGCTCGTCGACCTCTCTATTTATTCACCTAAGGGCGTTTGTCCCTCTTCCTCTCGCACTTTTCCCCGTATGAGAGGGAGAGAGTCCGAAGTTTGACAGCTGACATACTAGCCTCCGGCGGGAATTCGCCCCTATAATGTTTGATTTCTCATCGGTCTATGGGTTTGAGGATCTCTGAAGCGTGCCTATAGCTCGGGAGACTGTTACCTTCGACCGGTAGAAAATTTAGCATCATTTAGAAGCGTTTTTATGCGTTTTTTTCGGTAAATGGCCATTCTTCATACAAACGATTTTTGCTTTTTTTTCAAAAAGCGCGACTCGATTCTGACTTTTTTTTCGTGATGGGTTTTTGCAGCCGCTCCGTATCATTCTTTCGAGCACAATTTCATCAGCCGAAATGCTTTTTTAACGGACATATTTGCGTTTGTATTTTCGGGCATTTTTTCTCCATAGTAGGTCTCCCGATTCGACACGAGAGTCGTCCCGGTCGAAAAAACACACTACAGAGTCGTATTTTAAGCTAAAAATCGAGATTAGACTACATTTTGTAGTTCGTGGGTACCGTAAAAATAGCTCTAGCTGGAAAATTTACAAAGTTATTAAGTTTTTCTTTTGCGATTTTATTTGTATAGGATTTTCCATAGTAACTTTTTTTTGCTCTCTCCTGACCTTAAAAATGCCTCAAAGTTACATGTTGTTCAATTTCTACGTACAACTCATAAAATATATTATAGATTCGCGTATTTTTTTAATATATAAAAGCCTTTTCGATTAGATATCAGCTAAAATACATTCCCCATAGTAAACTGTATGGGATTTTTTTTTTTAAACGCTGGACATATTTTTCATTACGAAACCTAAATTTCGGGTCTAATCGCTAGAAGGTGCGGAAATCTAACCGTTTCTGTAAAAAAAATTGACCCCGATGTTCATTTTTCATATAAATTATCAATTAATAAATGAATTTCCCAAAGCGGATGTGTGAGTGAGAGGCACCTTTTTCTGCTTGTAAAAGCGAGACGAAAGATGAACGTCTGTGTATTTATAATGATTATTTGTTCGCCTAATTAATAAATGTCAAAATAAAATGTGTTTACCATTACGTAGAAAATAATATTAAAAACCTGCCTAAAATAAAAGTACCTACTTATGTTTCCGTATAGATTTCCTCTGTCTATGACTAATAAAATTATTATTTTGCCTTTCAAACAAATATTTTTTTTTAGCAAATTTATCTAAATACAAAATGCTTTTGACTTTGACAGCTGGACTTTTCATTTATTTAAATTTTTTGATCTATTTACACCTTGATTCCAACTTTTACAAGATAAATCCGTATTGTGATGAAAAATAAAGAAATTATTATCGTTTTCCAAATGATTTTTTTTAATTGAAAATCTTTATTGTTGCTTTTGAAAAAGACAGTCACGGATTAAATCGTCGACATTTGGACCAAAAATGTTTTTTTATTGCTATAAAGTTCCTACCTTCATTTGTATGGAATAAAATTTTATAAAGTTTGACAATGCACGGTTATTAATATATTTTTTTGAAGCGTTCCGTAGGCGTTTTTTTTTCATTCTTTGAGTTTAAAGAATCTTTGTTTAAAATTTGGAGCATATGGACTCTGTATAATTCCTGAAAAAGCTATTTTTATTTTAAGAATACCTAATAACTTCTCATTTTAAAAATGTAATAATCATCAACACCATTCCATAAATTCTTCCCATGTAGAGCAAATGG
The DNA here is from genome assembly GCA_022494985.1 of Micrasema minimum. Taxonomy (NCBI): domain Eukaryota; kingdom Metazoa; phylum Arthropoda; class Insecta; order Trichoptera; family Brachycentridae; genus Micrasema; species Micrasema minimum. The sequence goes on along the minus strand of JAGVSP010000078.1, from coordinate 65,273 downwards.
ATTTTTTTTAAATATGAGATTGATAGCTTATGTTACTTTATAACTTTTTTTAATAAAACTAAAATGCGTTATGGTGGGGTCCTAATTTCAAATAATGCATTTGCTTTAATTCCAAGATGGCGGACGCAACTTTTTTGATAATATGAACAGGGTATCATTTCCAAGGTTATTGGGGGTTCTGGTTTTGGATTTTTTGTATATTTTTAAATCCAAGATGGCCGATGCATTAAAAAAATATGAACATGGGTATCATTAGGGGGCCATGATTTCGAATTTTATTTTGATATCCAACATTAAACCAGTAGGTATAAGAGGGAGAAGGTCTCCTGACAAGCTAGCCTCCGGCAGGAAAACTCCCCTATAATGTCGATTTCTCATCGGTCTGTGGCTCTGTGGGTCTCTGGAGCGTGCCCGTATCATTTTCAAGGTTATTGGGGTTCTGGTTTTGGATTTTTTGTTTATTTTTAAACCCAAGATGGCCGATGTATTAAAAAAAATATGAACATGAGTATCATTAGGGGCCCTGATTTCCAATTTTGTTTTGATATCCAACATAAAACCAGTAAGTATAAGAGGGAGAAGGTCTCCTGACAAGCTAGCCTCCGGCAGGAAAACTCCCCTATAATGACGATTTCTCATCGGTCTGTGGCTCTGTGGGTCTCTGGAGCGTGCCCGTATCATTTTCAAGGTTATTGGAGGTTCTGGGGGTTTCGGATTTTTTGTTTATTTTTAAATCCAAGATGGCCGATGCACTTTTTTTAAAAACATGGGTATCATTTTCGGAATTATTAGGGGTCCTGATTTCGAACACAGCATTTATTTTAAGTCCAACATGGCTGACGCAACATTTTTTTGCGCATGTGACCATTTTTTTATCAAATTAATTACGTTTATAACCAAGTACCACCGTAACAAGACAAGAGACCCCATGTTTTAAACAAATTAATAACGTCACGAATTGTTTAAAAACTTCAAATACGAGTAAATCGCTCCTAAATGTCTTAAGTCTAAACTCAATTCTACATGTCCAGATATTATGTCAAATATTTATATCTTTCTGCTAAGGATTTCATAATTTTTTAAAACACGGCGCGCTATTCAAATCCATTGACTACAAAAACTAAAAACGCGATTCACCAAAAACTAACTTTTTGATGCACAACGTTTAGTTATTAGATGGCCGAAATCACTTTTTTAAAATGTTTTTAGTTATTTCCCTACGAGGGCCACCAAAACACTTCTATTAAATAAATAAATTTCTACAAAATAATAATTATAAACTGTTGAATTATACTTAAATTTTATTTCTAAAAATTCATATAATTAATAAAGAAACGTTAGTTAGTCTACAATAATAAACCTGATTGCGCATGGGCGTGGCTTCAGTGCCCCGCCTTCCTGGTTGGACGAATCACAGGCCAAGCTCGAGGGGCCAATCAGAGGTGGGGGAGACACCCGCCTATTGCAGGTGACGGAACAATAATTTATTTGTAACAATGCCTTTTGTTTTAAATTTTGAATTTCGAACACACTTGATGCAGTTTGTAGCTTCAAAAATAAGGGAGTAGGCTCTAATAAAGAAGACGCAGGAATTGGTGGCCGATCGCATATCTTGGAGGCAGTTTGTGGATCCGTATGCTCCACATAGGGAGCGAAAAGGGATTGATGATGATTATAATGAATAAACAAACAAACAAAAAATTAAAATATATTTTATTTTATTAAATTTATAAACATTACCTACCTTCATTTGAGTGAAGGCCAATTATATAGTAGGCAACTTAATTAGGTAGGTACCTATCCTTTTATTTATGTAGGTAGGTAGTAGGTACCTGCTACCTTCTATGACTGCTCTCCCTCATCCGCACCCAATGGTGTATATGGCACTGCATGAATACACCAAGTGCAGTGAATCTGGATCATTTGTTACATAAAGCAAGATGTTTTGTCTTACGCTTCGGGGTGCATAGCATAAACAAACATCGAAATCGAATTCATCGCTTTGTATGGAAAATCATTGCCAGTGAAAAAATTAACGTAGGTAGGTATTTACTTACGTTAAGAGCAATGATTTTCCATACGAAGTGATGGATTCGATCTTTTTGTGTTGGTAGGTACTAAAGCCCAGCGGCAATCCAAGGTATTAGGTATTAGGTATCACATATGATTTTTTTTTGTAAAAAAATCACATTCAAATAGTTATTTGATATTGACCCCCCATCGGGTCTCGAACCCGCGACCTCGTGCATGGCTTCAAGTCCAAGTGCCTTTTAAAAACTAATTTCAACTTTTAATTCTGCTTTAAACTTGTAACTATCACCTTTGTCCTATACCTTTGTAATATTACCTATATAATTTACTAGTTTCAATATTAATCTATGTAAATTAATGAACTTCAAAATATTTTATTTTACTATGTAAGTCTGTAACTGTAGGAGACTAGAACAGAACCCCAACCGTTCATGCGCTTGGTAGCTGCAAAACGTGTTGTGGTCTAGCCTCTTTATTGTACAGCGCTCTTGAGGCGATTTCTCGCGAAAATAGCGCTTTATAAATCATCTATAAATAAATAAATAAAAAATGGCAGCCCAACGTGCTACCTAAGTAAGTAGGTAGGGTATGTACCTACCCACCTACCTAATTTTTTAAAAAAACATTGCTACTAGAATTTTTGCTATAGGATCAGACATTTTTTGTTATCAACTAAAGACTAAAGGAACAGAAAAAAAGAAAATAATATGAAGGTACATACTTAGGTAGGTACATACCTATCGACCTACCGACCTAACTTTATAATAAAACATTGTACAAAAACGAAACTCTTTTATCATCCCTTCCGCCATTTCGGCCATGTCAGAGTTTTTATATTATTTTGTAAAACTAAAGCATTTTACGCAATTCGGATGAAAGCAAAATCCGTAAAAAAGAATTTACCATTTCGCCAGTGGCGTACGAAATATTGAAACGTGTTTACGACCATCGCAGTGTTGCCAACTTTATAATGATCGGGCGCTAGCAGCCCGCAGGCTTGCCAACCGAAATATGTTTTCCGCCATATTGTAGCAAACAAGTGAATATTTTTCCGGGCGAACACGTCTGCGGATCTGTGATTGGCCCAATCGTCTGGAAAACACGCTCGCCACCCAATGGGGAGGCTTCCCGCCCGCCGCCCGCTTGACATAATACGCTATCCGAATGGGAAATGTCGCCAAATATTGATACGTCATTATTTTAATAGGTGACACATGGACTCTAATGGCCTTTCGTGAATTGAAACGTGAAATGTACACAAGTATATACCTAGTAGTATAAGTGGGTAGGGTACCTACCTCATACGGATGCCTACAAATAATTATTTTAAAATCGTGGACCATGAGCTTGCATTTTCGTCATTAATGAAAAAGGAGACTTATCAGTCTGTGCCAGTACCCACCTACCGGAAAATTATGACAAGGGGTAGGTAGGTACTTTTAATGTATCAACTCTTAACCACATTTAAGTCAATGAAATATTGACACCAATGGACTTATTGAATCTGGGATTTCATGCATGGTATCCCAACAATATATAATCAACAAATAAATTTAAAAATCACACCGCAAAAACGTTCTATGAGAGTTTTGAGCTTTGAATAAATACAAGTATGTATGTAATATTTGTAGCTTTTCAATTTTGATTTTGATTTATTTACTTTTTCCCATCCTAGTTTATTTACCAAATATTTCTCGACGATTTCACTGCAGCAAAGGGGCCGAGAAAATATTTGGTGGTTTGTTTAGCGTCAGGAGACGAGATGAGGAAGACTCTGTCATCGTGAGATGCAGCTTCATAAATACTGGAAGTATATGTATAGCGCCAAGTCAGACGGATCGGATGGACGGATGGACTTCTCAACACGACATCATAAAGAACGAATGTTTATGTTCACATGGTTTGTAGACATTTACTTAAATTTAAAATACCATGAAAAGTAAATATTATTCATTGTGTTCATGATGCATGTGATATCGCTCATTTGCTGCAACAACGTCGTAACTCAAATAGGTATCACGATTTTTCAGGAGATGCATTTGAAATTTAATTCTATTTCAGGCCAGAAACTCAATAACAGAGATGGAACATCATCACAAACGCCCAGACTTGAAAAAAATCATTATACTTTACGAATTATACAAAATGTATTAGGTATACCCACATTCCGTAGATTTTATGGGGATAAACAGAAAATGATATCACAAGAATTAGAATCCTTATGTTTAATACCAATTTACGAATTTTAGCATGATCTTTTATGATAACAATTTAAGTCACAACTGTCATTCATGGTTCACAAAAAATACATTGTTATACCTACATTTAGTGAATATTAGTTAGGTACCTTCTAAATTTAAAGAAAAAACCTTTTTATCAAGTCAACTGTAGCGTTAATGACAACTGATCACAATGTTACAAAGAGAAAAAACTTCCCCTAGCAAAAGTCAATGTGGCAACCCTTTAACCATTCCAAATTTGAAACGCGGCATCTATTATTGCATATTTATTCATTTGACATTTCACGCTGGGATACAAACGTGTCAACTAAACATTAAAAACAACTTCCATTGATGCCTTCATTATAATGAAAAATATCCAACGGGGACAGTCGTACAAACTTAGATACGAGGGGAAGAATCATCCTGTAGATATGGGTTGGCCTACAAATATGTAGGTACCTATCTACACCGAGACAAATAAAATGTGTGACTCCTAATAATTCGTTCAAAATGCTGTGCGGTAAAAATGCGGTAATTATTAATTATTTGATTTTTATTACCCAATTTTTCACACAAATAAACATTTATTGTATAGATAGAAAAACCTTAAACATAATTATTTTATATTACTTGCAATATATTTTCTTAACCTAGCTTAAATACAGACACTTTTTTTTCTTATTTTATGTCACTGTATTTCTTCAAACATTTTCACTGCTCGGTGCATTAACGAATTTTGTGACTTAGATTTTTTACGACGGTAGCCTCGGTCCCCCATTTCTATTTAGGGTTTCATGCCATGTTGATTTTGAAATTTTTTTTTTTTTGTCAACTCTCTTAGTTATTAATGAATAACTAATTCCAAATTCCTGATAAATAATTCTTAGTGAATGAGTGGTTAGCATGCTGGGCTAATAAGCATGAGGTCGCGGGTTCGATTCCTCGATGGGGCCAATATGAGATATTGAACGCTTTTTTTTTCATCGATGACTATGAAAACTATTCATATAAAACATTTTCAAATGCGTGTTTAATACTCAAAAAGGACTATATAGGGGTCCTGATGGCGAGTTCGTAATTCCCCACTCAGTTAATAATTAAGAAGGTACGAACAATGTTATTTACACTCGTATTTCATCTGAAATTGTATGGTTTCCGTATGTCCTAATGTTACAACACAAAAACAAAACATCGCTTTTGTTGTGTTTGTACAATAATGGAAAACATACTTTCCCACTTACTTTACAAAAAAAGTTCTGCGCCACAAAAACAATATTTATTATTTTTATGTCTTAACATGGATTACGTTTATCGCAGAAAATGAATATAGGTGAGGAAGGTATTATAGGTAGGTATTATAACTGAAGATGGCAGCACGCACAAGGAACTCGCAATCCGTCTAGGAATTGCTGGAGCAACCTTCAACACGATGCGTGCTGTCTGGAATTCCAGTTTATACTCGGTCAAAACAAAATGCCGACTCCTTAATTCCTGTATTGTGCCGGTGCTCCTTTATGGATGCGAATCCTGGCACCTCACAAAAGCTCAGAATGCTCGCTTGTTGAGCTTTGAGAACAAGTGTCTGAGAAGGATTCTAGGCATTAGGTGGTTTGACTTCATAACCAACGCTGAAGTTAGGGAACGGACGCAGCAACCTCCAATAACTGGAGTCGTGAAGATGCGGCGATGGACTGGCTTGGGCTTGTATGTACTCCGGATGCCTCGGGAGAGCCTGAACCCGAGCTGCCTCTTCTTTACGCCTGCAGGATCCCGCCGTTCTGGCAGACCGTCGATGACCATCCTACGGCTGTATTCGGCGGAGCTGATGGATGCGGGCCAGACGTGGGAGGAGGCGAGAGAGTTGGCTGGTGACAGGGTCTCCTGGAGGGATCTAGTGATGTCCACATGCTCCACATAGGAGCGAACGTGGCAAAAGAAGAATAAGAAGAATTATAGGTACCCATTATAATATGGGTAGGTATCTACATGTAAGTAGGTATTGTATAATATAGATACCTACTTACGTGTCGTGTAGAAGAAGAGATAAAACTTTCGTCCACGAGAGTATATTGGTGACAAATCAGAGTTTAATGAATTCTTCGAGAATTTTTACGGTTTCATTGTTTTCCAACTGTCGCCCACTCCAGATTGACACTGGCTAAAATAAACAACAAATTTGAAGGAAGGGGAAAGTAATTTAATTGGAAATGTGAGCGACTCATTCACTTAAGAACTAATAATACATATTTGCTAAATTACTATTTACATTTTACATTTAAAATCGTATAAATATAAAACACCTTACAGTGTTAACTACAAGAAAAATATCTACGAAATTTAGGAAGTTAAAAAGGTTAATTTAGAATATCCTAATACTAAGGAAATCCTAAATTATGGTTGCTTACTTATAAGTAAATATTGTGGTGATATTAAACTATCTACCGTTATGAATTTATTTAGTTAATTTACTAATCTACATAAGTATTTATGAAAACTGCCTAAATTTTATTTTAAAGTGAATGCGATGAATATAACTCCATTTTAGATTGCCTAATTAAAAATTATTTTAAAAAAGCTTCTATTCATTACTGAATGTCCGCCTCGTATCATAGTGGTAGCTAGTAGCGCATTTGGCTACAGTGGATGAAGCGTATGACTGATCATCTTACCTTCATGTAGTAAAATGATCAAGACACACTGCACTTGGTGTCCCAGTGCAGTGTGTCTTGATCATGCAGTGCCCCATGCACCATTTGGTGCGGAAAAGGGAAAGTAGTAGATAGTAACTGCTGGATAAAATTATGTTAAGTTCATATAAGTTAAACATTATTACCTAGGTATTTCTAGGTAATTCATATTCGTGTTATTTTACTGTAAAGAAGACTCTTGGAAAGTGAGCACAATTTGTCAATCATGGGAAAATATTATTCATAACCTCGTCTTCTGTATCCCTTTAACCGGATTTACTAGATAAATAAAATATTCATAAAATCCATGAAATATTATTGTACCCAAGTTGTCACTGTATTCCCTCCAACAATGAAATTCGATACAAAAGGGGGTTCTTATTTCTTATTGATACAGATTTCGAATTTATCTTCTGTCCACCCTCATTATATGGAGACCGAGTATTCTGTTTACTAAAATAACAGGGATGTTATTGAAAACATAGAGGTGAATATATAAAAATAGTAACAATACTGTAGCAACCCTTTCTCCACCGACAGAATAGATATAAGGGTGCCTATTTAGCAGTGGCTAATCTACCCCCGGGCGAAATCAAAATAACAATATTTTGCCAAATGTTTTCTTACGAACTAAACAAAACAGTTTATAGAGCATTGGATCAAAATGATGAGTCACTTTTAGTTACAGTAAATTTATTTAGGTAACATGTTTACTTTTCAATAAATTCTGGTAACAATGCGATTATTTTTCTGTAGTTATTCAGCGGGAAAATTCTCTTTCTTTGGTTGACTATTGAATTGGTATTATTTTTAGCTATGTATATTATGTGGGTACTTCTATGAGTTTTTTTAACCCTTTTCGCATGACAAAGTTTATTTTCGCAATCTTAGCCGTATATAGTAGGTAGGTACCTACTTTGAGTTTTTTTATAGGTAATAAGTTTATTTTGGAGCGGCATTTTCTGTTTAGTATAGAAATAACTGAAAATGTCAATAAAACGTTTATTGGGTACATACAACCCATATAGTTATATAGCTACGTATCTAACTTAACTATTTAGGTACGTTAAACGTGTACTTAGTACGTAAGCCTTACGCGTACTTTATACGGGATCGAAAACTGCACAGTTTCTTGTTCACAAAATTGTGCATGGTTTGGCCATTATTGATACTCTCTGGTATAGTTAGTTCGAATTCCTATCAAAATGTATTGCCTACCTTCACCGCATTCCATTCCGTTTTGTCACCTGTTATCCAACTAAAATTCAGTCTCGAATATTCGCAGCAACGTTACTCTACCTCGCAACATCCGTCCTTCTCGTGATCCTGATCTTTCTTCATTCTATCCACCCTCGTTATACCCTCGTGATACTCGTCATCCATCTCTAAGCTTCCCAGATTCCAATTCCCGAAACCCCTCGACCAAAAGTGAGTAAAGTGTGCTGTGCCCCCCTCGTTTGTGTCCCGCCGCGCCAGTTCGACGTGGTGTTCCAGGGTATTCCAGGATACTTCGCCCTTCCTGGTGGTCCTTCAGCTTCATATCCCGCCCTTGAGTCCAGCTCTGGTAAGTCCTCTTCCATTTTCCGATCCTCGTTCGGACGAAGTTACCAGAGAGTCTCATCGTGGCGGATCCAGTGTAGTCTGTTAAAAGACACGCTAAATATGTATCGCCTAGCGCCAGCCAGCTCTCTCGCCTCCTCCCAGGCCATGCGTCAGGCCCGCATCTATCAGCTCCGCCGAGTACATCCGTAAGATGGTCATCAACGGTCTACCACGACAGCAGGATCCTGCAGGCGTAAAGAAGAGTTATTAAGTCAAACCACTTAATGCCTAGGATCCTTCTCAGACACTTGTTCTCAAAACTCAACCAGCGAGCATTCTGAACTTTTGTGAGGTGCCAGGATACATTACCACTACCATTACCAGGTTTTACATTACCTTTATATGTATAATACGTCTACCACTTCGATAGTTAGTTTAAAAACTGATGACGCTTTAACCCACATGATTTTTGAAGACCAATAACCGGTATCACCGCTTACACCAAGAAATTTCACCAAAAAATCTGAATGTTTTAAATTCATGCTTGTCTAATGTTTTATGTTGGCAGCTTTTCAATTTCAGATGACTCTGGAAACGACGTCTGTATATATAATGTACGTATGTAGATGGGTAAAATTTAACACAATAAATTAATAAAATATGCAGTTGGTATGTTACCGAAAGCGATTCTTCATGGATATATTAGTTATAGTAATTTACCAACACAAAGTGATCGTAACCCTTCTTGCTGAAACCCTAATGTGACCTGGAGTAGGGATGATATCACTTCATTAGGTACCAGCGGCGGAGAGTAATGAGACGTTTATTTATTTATTTAAAAATGTATTGGTCCAGTATCACAATCTGAAAAATCACTAACGTAAGTGTGTTTAGAATAATCTTTAAATATTTACTCTTATGTCTCACGTAGATTTTTTTTGGATTTAAAAAAATTTATAGAAATGATCCAATTAACGCAAAGAAGTCAAGACGCAAAATAGCTGATCAGGTAGGTACATATGTAATTAGCTTACACATAATAGCGGTTAAGTAATTTTACATTGTTTTTAAGAATTTTAAAATGCAAATTATGTATTGGTATTCAACACAAAATGTCATACGTCCTCAGATTACCATCCTTAATTTTCTCCGCAACCACAAATCATCTTCATCAATGCATTTCCGCTCCTTCTGGGGATCATAATATTTTTATTATTATTTTTTATTATTATATTTATTTAGTACTTTATAATTTTACATATACTAATATTATTACATTATACTTAATTTATTTTTTTCCCAACTATTCTTATCTACTATAATATTTCTCACGCATATATTTTTTACACTTTAGCCCTAAATAACTTTAAATTTTGTTCATTTTTTATTTCTTCTGGCATCTTTAATGCCCTTGTACATGAGACAATTCTGTGACATAGTTTTTCTTTTCTTTTCTAATCTTATATTTTTTTACCCTCTTGTTGCATATTTATGAAAAAATCTTGTTTTGCAAATATCTTGGAATTATCCCTGGAATATGGATTCCACAAACTGCCTCGAAAGCTAAGCGATCAGTCTCCAATTCCTGTGTGTTTCCCAAGAAAGATCAAAGTTTACACATTTATACATCTTCTCATGCAAGCACGCTGATTATACTGACTTTAAAATTTACTCTATTTATTATAATTTTTTTAATTGTTTTATTTACTCCGAATTCTAAGTTCCTTATTGACGAGCCGCCCCCTAATGACGTACGTCGCGTCGTCCCCGATCGCCCCTGCCCCGCCCGCCCCTAAGTAGCCCGATTTTCCAGTTCTTGGCGCAAGTTACGATGTGCATACTGCTTACGTCAATGGTTCCGGTTCGCAAAGATGAGGGGACCTGGGTACTGGGTGTCTACCAACTGGTACTAAGCGCCCAATATAATATGATTTATTACGAATGCCTTCAATCCGTATGACTTATTATTGGAGGTAATATGATTATTTTATTGATATGATTAATGTTAACAAAATATATTATTTAAAGAAACATAGCCTTGAGATTACAATATTTTTACTGTATTTAAATTCTAGTACACAAATAATATGTATTGGATTTCATTTCACCCGTTGTGTGTAATTTGCATAAAATTATAACAATTGGTATCTCATATTAGCTGGGACGAGAAGTTTGAAAGGGAATATATTATCGTTGGCTGGTTTAGGTCACACTTGGAAACTTTGGCCCTGCAATTTGCTTATGCATTTGCAACAACAAAAATTAAAAATCTTGCATAAAATAGCGTGACTGACAGAAAGTCCCCAAGGACTCTATAAGAGCCCCCGCAGACTACAGACTTTCTATCGGGCGATAGTTTAGTAGGGCTTTTAATCTGTATGAAGATGTATGCAAGTGCGCATACTACAACGATCCGGTATTGGCCGATTGCTAAGTTTAATAGGCCTTGCGATTGCCTTTAAACTATCCTATCGATAAACTATCGGCCCGACTAAACTGTCTCCCGATAGAAAGTCTGTAATATGCGGGGGCTCTAACAGTCGCGGGTGGAGGTGGAATCGATCCCTCAGGTCACATTTAATTAAATATGTTTTTTTTAAATGAAAAAAAAAATCTATGCAATGTTATCTCATTTGCACATAAATGTATTTCCATTTGTATCTATTATGATATGTATGTACTATGTGAAGTTTTTGTTGATTTAGTTATGTACTTATCTATATTTATACCCTACATGTAATGTGTGAATAAAATAAATAAAAAAATATTCAAGAAATTTCAACACGACAATCATGATTACCTATCACCAAAAATCTAATCACTTGTACGAGTAGGTATGTCTAAAATCCGTTTCCCATAGACCTCTCGTGAAATAAACTCAACAGCTTTATAATCTGTAATGCACCCATAGAATTCTCAATCTTCCAAGCACTAGAAAAACACTGGAGTAAATCAAAGCATCAAAAATCGCCCATTTGAAAATAATCCCACAATATGCTATCATTATTTCAGTAATTATTCTAGTCCATTGAAGATATTAATTCCCGCAAAGAAGCGATTCTCGAATTGAAAAATAATATATATCAAGCCGTTCTTAAAAAGGAACAGAGGAGATTTGTTTAATTTATTGAGAGAGAGATATAGATTGGTCTGATTCGACAAGAGGGTCGATTTACTTCACCCCTAGTTTTCTTTTTCTTTTTTCTGGTTCAGTTCACTCGGGCGGTTACGTGTGAACAGACGCGACCGCGCGGCTAGCCGCCCCAGGGCGCGGTTGCCCGCCGCCCTGACTGTTCTATGTGATCCCGCTGGCTGTAAAACTACAGGTTTATGGGCGGCTGAACCTCTAATTGGCACACAATGGGCGGGAAGCGATGAGGCGCTAAGGAGGTTGAGAATGCATCTGCAAAACTTGTTAAGTGATCGTTGGAAATTTTAAAAAAAAAACATTTTCAGTGGGAACTTCTGATAAATTCGGATAAATTCTGTCCATTGGGATGATTATCCGTAATTATATTCGATAATGAGTCATAATATGCCTGTTAAATAAAACAAAGAATCACATACTCAACCATTAATTTGTTTTGATAAATAAATACGATCGTTCAAGCTTTGGTGCAGTACAAAAAGCTCACTATAATGACATTGTAAGCTAAGACAAGGTGTGAAGCTCTATTGTTTGTAAATGCAGTTGTTTTCGTCATAGGTTCGATATTTTTGTTTGATAGTAATCATTATTCATATTTATACGCCCATTGGACTCTTATTATGTACGTAATAGTTCATATTACGGAATATATTTTCATCTCACTATTTTGTTCAGCTTAAAAGCACGTCAATAATACTATAAAAATCCATCAGATTAAAACCAAATAATATTCATCCCTTGCGTTTATTTAGCAGTATTTAGTTATTTAAAAGGTAGAACTAAACTCCACGGGTGGGTAGGAGACAGGGGGTAGGAAATAAGGGCAGGGCAGTACACTAAACCCGCTGTGGTACTGTTTTCTACAAAGCTTGCGAAATAATTGATTCAATCGCGCAAAAACACGACCTCGCCAAACTGTTGACGTGTGTTTGTTTGTTGGTAGTTGGTCCCCATAGATTGTAGACAAAGGTGAATATTGCGTTGTAACAAATTATTAGTAAATACAATAGTAATTTTAACTCGTACCTACTCGTTTATAGTAAATAAACTGTTTTTAAGACATTACCTAATCCATACAGAGTTTTCCTTAATACCCAATAAATCGGTAGTAAGAGCAAGGATTACAGTCCAAAAGTTACGAAACTGACTTTTTCCTAAGATAAACCTATGGATTTTTATGAAATAAAATTAAACATTTATATCTCAATGTTTGTACAGTATGAACTCAATGTTCGGAGTACAGCGAAAGCGTAGGTCCAAGATGGGGACGAATGGAGATGACTGAGATTGATCAACACTGGAAACTGGAATGAAGATGGCTGAGGAAGGAGAAGAATGTTTGTACCACTCACTTTTTAAAATTATATGCGAAAGCCTAGAAAAAGAAGTTGTAACTCCGAAACCGGCTGACAGTTTTTTCATTATTCCATGAAACATTTTAGTTATTATGGTGTGCCGATGTGCCCATAAATAACAAAAATCTCGGCACACTTTCAAATAGTCGGAAATAACAGCCGAAATCAGAAAACAAATTTCAAAAGGGTTCGCCATGTTTTTTTCTCTCAAAGGTTTGGTCAATCTAGGCATCCAAATATCGCTTTGATTCAATTCAAGTGCTATTATCAAATCAGAAAGGCCACTATTTTGATAGAGCTGCTGCAGTTATAGTGACAGTACTCAAGTCATTGCATTTGGACAATAAGAAAACAGTGAACGGCCGCTCTGGATACTTGGGCACGATTTTTCCCGCCCAATGGGGGAGGGCCACGTGGCCTCGGTTAGTGAACACGTGCCCATATCTGGCGTCATACTCCCCCACCCTAACACTACACATCCCCTCACTGGTGACCTCGCAACTCGATACAAATGAGTGAATGGTTTTTTTAACGAATACTATTATGATTAGGTATTCCGAGAAATTTCAAAATACAAAGCGTAATTTCAGTTAAAACGAAATCCAGACTTTACTTTTGTATTTATTGTATTGGTACACCTACATCCTACATTATAAATATTATTTATTGAATATGTGAGATCTGGTTCTATACAAGAACCTAAAATTCACTTAAATTCCGCTAAATCCGCTAAAAAAAAAATATTTTTTAAATATATTTTTTTCTTATTATGTACAATATTTTAATTATGTAATGTAAAAGCCCTTTGGGCGTGGATATTAAAAAAAAAAAAAAAAATCCAGATTTTTAACCCTTTTACTTTTGGCTACCATGCATCAGGTCGTAGGTTCGATCCCGTAGGGGGTCAACATGAAATATTTATATACATGTTATTTCCATACACACTGCACTTGGTTTACCAATGCAGTGCCCTATGCACCATTGTTGTAGTAGTAGTTACTATCGTACTATAATAGTGCTTGTGTCTTGTGTCCTATGGTGTCTTACAGGTATTCAGTGGAGCTTAGATAGATACATGCTAATACCATGAGATGAAATCTCAGATTTTGATGGATATTTTGATGTCTCGTGCTTACGTGACAGAAAAGGAACTTTTGTACAGTGTGAACTGTAATAAAGCAAGGAGGTTTAACTATTAGATATAATAATATATAATATGGAGGAAAAATAAACTGAGATAATTTTCGCTTACATTTATCAAAGGAAAATTAATCATATCGATAAGTGAATTACCTGATAATTAAAATTATTTTAATATAGTAAAAATTGACGGCGTTTTCTGCCATATAGGTAATAATGTATTAGCGTGTTAAATTTTTACAGTTAAATTTTTAACCACGTTTTGCAGAGAAATCAATTATCTCTTTTCTTTCATATTTAATAGTATTACATAGAAAGAGAAGCATTATGATCATCGAGTTGGTAAATTTGGTAAAATGTTAGTGTTTTTCACTTGGTAATAAATATTTGTTAAATACGTAATTCGATTTTATTTCAAGTAATTTGTACTGTACCTTGGACTGGGACTGAAGCGTAAGACTGATCATCTTGCCTTTATGTAAAAAAAATATCATGACACATTGCACATAGTGTAGGTACCAATAGATTTCCTTATGCACCATTAGGGGCGGACAAAGGAAAGTAGTAGTACCTACTAACAAGTGATTTGTGTTACGTACATCAATCTCACTTAAATTGCGTTGGCCATTTTGTCTGTACGGTTTATAAATGTGTCCCTTTTGTTTCATTAACGTAGTTTACCTATGCATAAACTAGATTTTTTCTCCAGAAATATTTAAATATTTCCCTACGGTTCTCTTTCTATTGAGATTTGTGATAAATCGCAAGTGCGACACTCGACCCTTATAAAAAATGAGTTGTTTGTCACGTTCAATGGTTCAACCACATTGGGTCTCTTCAACCCTCTCCAACCACCCCCTCTCTCACTCTAACCACTCTCCTCCCCTCTCTTCCTACTCCCACCCTCCACCTTTCTGGTAGCACGTGCCAAGAGGACGCTTCCGCAACATACGGTCTTTGTTTCGCCAAAAAAACTTTAAGCACATCAACAATAGTGTGACAAAATAGAAGTTTGGTCACGACAGGCGTTCAGGACATTTAAGTAAATTACCATAAACTCACTTTCCGTTATGAATTACACACATACCTCTTTATTATATGACATACTAGAAAGCCGCACGTTTAAAAATTTAAAAAAAGATGTTATGAAGGGGTTTTTAGATGTTATTTTCCTGTTCGATGTCTCAATTCCTGGGGATAGATTTGCAGCAAGGATCTACATCTTGTTCACTTCGCTTTATGCAAACTTTATTCGGGACAGATAACTGTACAGCCTGTCAAAAGACACGCTAAATATGTATATTTTTTAAAGTGCTATCCTAAGCTATTATCGTATGTTTGCACTCAGTGAATTGTTAATATAGTTAAGAATGTAAATATGTTATTTGTTTTTTACGTTTTTGAAAGCATTCAATGTATCAATATCTACTTAAACATTAACTGTCAGGTCAGCCAAACATCACGCCGACCATTCAATATTCCTTAGAGCTTTAACTTTATACGGGACAGTTTGCAAATTGCACAAGAAACTGTACCGTTTTCTGTTCCGTATAAAGTGCGCTTTACTATAGCCCTGTTATATTTATTTGAATGTGGTTTTCACATAAAAATATTTCATATGTGATACCTTGGACTGGTGGTGAAGCGTAAGACTGATAATCTTGCCGTCGTGTTACAATTGACCAAGATTCACAGCACGTGGTGTACCAATACAGTGCCCTATGCACCGTTGGGTGCGGATAAGGGAGAGTAGTAGTAGTAAAAGATTTTCTTTGACCAAAAATACGAGTTTGAGACAGTAAATTAAAAACTCAAGAAATATTCGTGTTATTTATTAAGATTCTTTGATACTTGGATTTTCTTTTCGGTCATCCCTTCGCCACGAGCGTGTTTTTGAAATATTGATTAATATTGTAGCAATACTTGTGAAGAGTTCTTCAGCAGCCGCCATTGTTTCGTGTAACAAAGATGAATGTGTAAAGAAGCACCAGCCAGCCCTTCCCGGGAGGAGATGAAGCCTCCACTTCCGCCGGAACTTGACAACTCTTTTGTTTCCGGTCGTTTCAATACACCCAGTTTATATTGCCGCATCCGGGATCCTGTATAAATATGCAAGAAATTTTTTTTTGCTTAGGTAGATCCTCTATGTTTCACGACTTAGTAATTTCATTTCGTATCTTTTGTTATGCAAAAAAATAACCCAATTTTTGGACAGTCTATGGTACACCAAAACGTCTCTTGCAAAACTTATGAAATGGTTCATGCAAACTAACTTTATAAGAAAAATAACCCTATTTACAGCTATGGTACACCATGCATGAAGTGTTAGACGCGGTGCATGAAGTTTCAATTCCCGACGAGGTCAACATAAAAGATTTATTTCAATGCAATTTCACCGTTAGACTGCAAGGCTCATTTTACACCTAAATGTGCGCAGTGCGCTGAACAATCATGGAAAGTAAAGAATAAGCTTTGTGAAGAGTACTATACGAGTATATAATAGGCCACCACTTTTGCGGATTGTTCGGAAAATTGCGTAAACGGCACGGCAGGGCAGCTTTTAAATTTCAGGTAACTGTGGAACTGTGGCATATGACAATCTTGTTTGCCAATTTATTAAGCATCAGTTTCCTGATATCCTGGACGTCCATTGCTAAAAATTTAAGTCAAAACCACAGTTATTTGACCTGACAAGGGAAGACACATGGGAGTTGGCGACCAATTAATGGAAAATAATGACGATTGTTCGTATTTGTATGATAACTAGTTTCGAATAACGACTAGGTATTTGATAGTTTACCTTAAGAACTCAATCAGATTAATGGTATCTACCCACTGACATTTTTCATTTTAAAGAACAAACTAAGCATGAATAATAGTATCGTGTGGAAGTAACAATAAAATTGTAATAAATTACCGGGCATAACAAGAATACTCGTATCTAAAACAAGATTTCCGTTAGAAACTCCATTGACTGTTTACTCAATCGCTTACAAAGCAAATTACGTGAATTTATTTTCCTTGTTGGTTTTCCTTTGAATATTTCGTTTGATGTGCGCGCTTCTTGGTCTCGTGCCGCTAAACAAACAAATGGAAAATAAGGAAAGTGACTCTTACATTACCCAGATTCGTGTTTTGTTGGTGTTTTAACAAGAAATTTGATACAAGGATATGGCATCGGAGATACTGCCATAATGCCACTTATAACTTGTAGTTTTTATGACAAGAAACACCGGGATTTTATGACTTGGGCTTATTTATGTAGATTAGGGTACTTTTTGTGCATCTTTTTTGCTCATAAATCGGCATGGAATTCTATTGATTATTACATTATTACTTATATTGAACAACGAGTGAACAATTTAAACACAGTTTTAATAAGAAACAAAAAAACAAGCACCCAATGCTAATTTAGTGACGGTAGATATTATGTAGATTGTCCTTCGTGGTGTAGTGGCTAGGTCAATTAAGCTGGACTACCAAGCACGGGGTCGCGGGTTCAATTTCCGATCAGGATAATTCCAATGAAATGTTTATTTAAGTGTGGTTTTTCACATAAAATATTTCAGTGTGAACTGGCGCTGAAAGACTGATTATTTTGCCTTCAGTTAATCATTGCTCAAAATACACTGCACTTGGTATACCAAAGTAGCGCCTTATGCACTATTTGGTGCGGATAAAAAATAAAGTAGTAGTATAAAAAAATGTATATAGAGAGGTATTGAGTATATTATAATAATATGTATTGGGTATATGTGGGTACTAAATAGTAGAGCGCAGACCTACATGGTTTTTAGTCAATATTAATTTAAAAAGACAATGAGGTCCTTGTTGTATCGTGCAGACATCCCTAATCAATTATCTCCACGTGTCATCCAATACCTCCTTAGGTTTGTGATGAGCAGTCAGTTCAAATTATTCTACCGTAAAATTTAACAACTTTGCTTCACATTCTCAAGTAACTAATTCACACATCGAACAAGAGCTGTATTGTTTCAAATTTTCGCTGAAATAAATCTTAATATAAAGTAAGTGGGTACCTATACAGGATCTCTATCAGTACCTAACAACAGAAAACCTAAGTTGGTAATAAATAAATAATGAAACACATAAAAATACATGCAATTTCCAGTTACAGTGTTCCAATTGAAACAGAGATTCAATAATTTAATTTTCATGGGATTTTTCGTAGTTACGCGATAACTTTTTTAAAACTCGTTTATTTAGATTGATCACGAAAGGAAATCAGCACGTTATGTCGCTAAACATTCATGACAATTATTTTGTATCAATGTCTTCTGTCACTATTATTTTTAATGCGAACGTGTACCGCTGAAGGCTGTAGATATATAAAAAATTATTCCCATAACTAAGGGAGATAGTGAAAGAGTTTATTTACATAAAAAAAACTCTTCTAATTGTAGGTACCTACTGTAAAATATATTTTTAAAACGTTTTTAATAAAAGGTTATCCTTTTATTCTACCCTCGTGAAATTCAAGAATGTTAAGCACGCCTGTTTGGTTATATCTGTTTCCGTTGAATATGTTGTTACATCAACAGAGGACGAATTGTTTTTGCTTAATGCAGGATAAACAGGACTAACAGGATCTTAAGTTTTTATTATTTTTATCCCGGGCATCGTGTTTCACACTATTTGTGTTTTTACAAACACAAACGTCGGATTGTTCAAGGAATATTTCTCGCCTGCCCTAAATATAACTAATTCACGTACTAATTTTGTATTAAAGATAACCACATACACCTACATATTATGATACATAAAAAGCCCTAGCCAACATTATATTCTATGAACCTCGATTTCGAATCTTTGGATTAGACATACAATTTTTTTTTTTTTTTTTTTTAATTTCAAAAATACATTTTACATGTATTCCCCATGAGTTACAATAAACTCATTTTGGGCCTATAAATAATTACATTAAATATATATATTCATGCCAGAACACACAGTTATTACAAACACAAAAAAAATATTATTACAATCAGAATACAACCAAATACAAATACACTAATTATTTACACCTTCCACATACTGCCTGAGGTAATAGAGCTTTAGGCTGTTAGCCACATTATTAGAGCTTCGAATACCCTCAGGAAGCCTGTTATACTCCCTACAAGCCAGGTACAGCAGAGACTTTAGACCAAATTTTGTAGTACAAGTATCAGGTGGGTGTAGATTGTGTCTTTGTCTAGTGTTGTAACTGTGAACATCACGGTTGTAAGTGCATTGAATATTAGTGTGGGCTACATTCCTTATGATTTGAACCTGTATATATGCAATTTCGTAATAAGGTATAATGCTGAAAGGTAAAATGCCGGTCTGTCTGTAGATATCTTTTACGTGCATTTCTATTGGAATACTGTATATATTTCTAATTGCCCTATTTTGGATAACCTGGATTTCAGATATAAGCTTTTTAGTTGAAAAACCCCATATGCATGATAAATAAACTAAATGTGAGTGGATCATAGCATAATACAATGAACGTAGAAGAGGATTAAAAAGAAGATTTAAAACTTTAAATATTTCTTAGGGTTGTCGAAAAAACTAGGAGCTTTTAACTATAGTTTGTTGGTTAAATCACTTTTAAATTACTTTTATTTTCGGACAATATTCATGAAACACAACATAACAACGTGCCCATAAGAAATAACATGAAAAACATTATAAAAATGTACAGTTGTGAATTATGACATTGCTGAAAATGAGATTGAGTCTAATTCATCTGAATATTTAAATCTTGATAGACTTTCATTACAAATACTAATTCACAAAAGAGAGTCATGCGCGTTGGTGCATGAAAGATAATATAGATAGTTGGTTTGTTCCATATCAAGAAACATCATAGTATATTTTGTGTGCTAGAAAAAACTCCAGCCTCTAAGGTTGGTCATTTATAGCTTGTAGTCGCATTTTTATATTTATAAAGAGGTGCGATGTTTTACTAGGAATCCATCTCATGATCTATTAAAATAAGTACTCGCCTTACCCGGGTTCCAGGTGGTACAATAAGCCTTTAATTGCACCTGATTTGCGTTATAGAGGGCTCCTGCGAGTGGCAATAAGAGAGGCGGTGATGCGTGATTAATGGCCAAATTGTATTCAGTGTAACGATTTTATCAGCCGCTGTATCGAATCAAATCTTTATTCAATTATCTCAATTACACCATCATTTGGTAACACCAGCTGCATATGTGGGACTTAGTCTTACACGCGTATTATAAGAATGGAATAATATATGGAGGAAAATAATCCTAGACTTGATTGACCGACCCTTAAAATGTACATTGATAGATTAACCTTAGTGTACTTTTTTCGACATTTACATCTTGCAATCAACGGAACGACAAAAAGAAAATGTTATCAGTAACCAAAATAAACCAGAAAACAGTATAAATGCATCGATTTTAATTTCAAATATAAATCAAATTAGGAATCAGTTATGTTTCCACAATATAAATTATATTACGGGTGGATTGGCGATGGGTTTTGGTTTCTCAGAGCTTGCTGGGATAAGTCATTCTTAGAACAAGTTGCCCCAGTAAATCCTTGATTCCTATTCCCATATTCCTTTTTCTATGCCTTCCTCTATCCAAAAATTAGACATCGTCTATGGTTCATCGCGGGTAGACTTAAAATTTTGTAACAATTATCGCACTCGCAAAAAACGCACGCTTTTTTCGCAACTCAAAAAACTAATCTAATCTCAACCGCATTTAAATTCAACTTCGAACTCTTTAAAACCCATCATCCATTGCCATTGTGTCTATTGAAATCTTGTGCTCTGTTTTGTGTTTTGTTTTGTGAAGTTATTTGAAGTAGTGCAGCCCAGACGATCTTCCTGTTCCAGCATCCATAATACCCAAGGTAGGGGCAATTTTCTACTGGATTGACTGGTGTGGGTCTCCTGGCATCGCCTGGGAGCTGAATCTCTCGTTCTGCCTCTTTCTCTCGCCTCATTCAATACTTAAATTCTCTCATGCATCAGCCCTCTCGTCGTCCAATGAAAATCGACAAAATTCACGCTTTAGCCGCACCAACGGGCATCTAAAAAACGTAAATGCACCAATATGAAAAGTACCAATGGATATACATAAATAAAAGGCACATTACTAGGTTTATTATCAAGAAAGTACAGATTGCAGATAAATTTAATTATTCAATACACCAGGATGTCTAACTCACCCCCTCTTGGCGGGAAATCCTTTAATCTGCGAACAACGACGTGTGAAATCACGAATCTTCAGTGAGGTGCCTGGTCCTACCTCCTACCCGTTATGGGGGGTCCCACCCCCACCTACTAGGTACAAACACCACCACCCCTAGCGATACAGATCCGAGGGTTGTATTTCATCACCTGCGCCAAAATAGGCTACTACACGAAAGCTAAGAAGTAAAGTACCTAAATTGAAATTGTGCGGGGGAAAAAAATACTGGTTAAAAAGAGGTTGCAAATTTTACAACTCAATTAACTGGATAAACTGGAGTTTATGAATTCAATATCGTGTTTTCAGACTTTTCATGAAAACTCACATGGTGATCCAAAGTTACAGAGGTTTGCTCGATTTATATTAATTTACCTGTTGCCAATTTTAAAAGAATTATTAGAATTTTAATAATTGTTAACATTTTTACAAATTTTATATATGTAATTCATTTCTGACATATGTAATTCATTGTTGACAATTCGTCGGCAGTTTGCGTCAGAGCTGCGGGACGTGGACTTGACTTGGGAGGATGCACGGGAGCTGGCGCCCGATCGCTTGGCCTGGAGGCAGTTTGTGGATTCCATATGCTCCACATAGGGAGCGGATATGGTATGATGATGAATTCATTTCTTCATGTGTTTTTAGGGCAGTTTGAAAACATTTGCGTTATGATACAGTGCCTATTAATTTGATTCGACTCATTCGAATGAAAAATTTGTAATCCATGAATGTAGTATCCTCAAGTTCTAAAAATCATTCAAAATGTTAGGCTAACAATTTAATTTCTTTTTTGTATTTGTTTTTACTGGCTTATTTATTTATATTATTTTTTAAATACATTTAAGTTCTAATGATATACTCAAATTAATATTCATTTCAATTACGGTTCTGCTTTCAAATATTCGGAAATAATAACTGCGCCAGAAAGCAGGAAACAAGTTGTGGTGTAGTTGTTATGTAAACTGTTTAGTTTCTTATTTAACGTGTGAAGTTTTCAAAACAATTGAATTACCTTGATTATTTAATATTTTTTAATTATGTAATCTTTTTGGTCCTCGTGTAATACGCAGCGAGATGTGTATCCTTAAATAATGCGAAATTTGCCTATTATAAACACAAGTACGGCTATCATGAGTACGCGGAGTGTCGGGTGCTCCAGTGAGCCCCTCGGCACGCTCCATCCCTAATGACGTAATCACCCAGGACAGGAGGATTATCTGCGTTTATCTTTTCACCACTTCGCATTGTCCTACGTCACCAGACGTGACGTCACCAACAGTTCGTGACGGGACATTCGTGAACACGGTGCACTGCGCACGATGATGCACATGCCAAGATAATTTTTAGGCAATTTGCTTCACCATTGATGACCGAATAATTCATAACGGGTTATGCTCGGTAATCTGTAATCTCGACATCAAGACAATAATATCATCTATGTTTAATGAAAAATAGCAAACTTTTATGAATTGAATTGAATTATTATTACTGAATTATAATTATTTTGTATAATACAAAGCAGGAGTTAATTGAAAATTACAATTTTTTCCATAAATTATCATTTTTTTGCACTCGTTAACTTTACTTTCACTTTGTAGTTTGTGTGCTGCTGCTGTCTCCCTCGGACACATCGGCCGATGGAGTGGAAGAGAGATAGATGAGTCACAAACCGAACGCTTAGGCCGATCGTGCCTCTCTATCGCTTGTTCCGCACTCTCGCTTGCACCTCGGCTCAGGCGGAACGTAACAATAAGTCATGCTTTTTCGTGTGTGCAGCTGGCGTTCATCGATTTATTATACGTTATCACGTCACATGTTTTATCGTAGTAAGTATGAGATGTCCAATTTATTTTATTTATATGAGGTTTTATAAACGTCCCGTTTTGTAAAGATAGATTGTTTTCAGAAATATTCTATTACTATTCTATCAAAATGGTCAATGTACGCATAATTTTCATATTTTTTCTTTTCATTATTATTCCTCTATTGCGATATGTATGTTCTAAATATAAAAATCCGCTTTGTCTCTTTTCTAAAATATGATTCGACTGCACAATCGCTTCAAACAGACGTAAAAGAACTTTAAATTCGTTGTCCGAAACCAAAATAATGGCCGGTAGCAAAATATCCAACGCTGCCACGGTGCGCGGTGATAGCAAACGTGTTTAGCAGCAATTGAAGCAATTAGGTGTCGCTCAGTACTCCGCGCAGCCAGAGCAAACCAAACAAGTGCCGCCAACAAAACGATACAAACAAAACAAGGTGGAAAACGGCCGGGCGCCGCGCCGGGGGCGATGGCGGGAAAACGGAAAATACAATCTGACAGATTGTACTCTAATGGTTTCCAGGGCCTTAAACACAGATATTGAATGGGAAACCCTTGTTCTTCTCTTCTTTACTGACTGCAAGTCATTGTTAAGCCAATCTCAGCTAGAATATGAAATTGTTCTGTTTAAAATATTAATTACAATTGTGTGTTGAAGTACGATTCGACCATGAATACTAAACTGCACTACTGAAAATAGTCGAGTAGTTTTTTGGGAAATCGCAAAATTTTGGTTTTGATTTCGGCACGGTTATATTGAAATTCTATTATTTAAAATTTGATATCTGGATATAGAAAATAGATAGAACAACGTTTTTTAGACAGGGATGTGGCGGTCGGTGTGTATTCATTTATATTACTTAACAACAAAGTCTAGTGCCTATAGTCTATAGTAATCTCCGTACGATATGTATTAAAGTCCCAGATTGACTTATTGACTATGATTTTCAGCCTTATTCTGTAAGTAGTTCAAAAACTCATTCGAAAAACGAAGCAAGGGGGCGCATTAATTTATGAAAAGAGTTAGTAGACTTTCATCGTCAACTTGTGTCAAAACAGTAGTTTGTTTGTATGTCCAACAACATGCATAGATAACTAACTAACTAACCTTCACGACATTTCCCCGTAGGGATAGGCAGAGAGGATAGAACGCCATACCACTCTGTCCTGACATACTTCCTTTGCTTCCTCTACATTCATACATCTTCTCATGCACATAAGTACTTGTCGTACTTGGTCATGCCATGTCTTTCTCGGCCTTCCTCGGCCTCTACATCCAGGCACACTTGCATTTAAACTTATTTTAGCCGTTCTTTCATCACTCATTCGCTCCACATGACCAAACCATCGTAAAAGCCCTTTCTTAATTTTGTCGATAATGCTTATCTCAGCCTTGCACTCTGCTCTAATTTCGACATTTGTACATAGTCTAACCACACATTCGCCTGAGAGATCGCATTTCAACAGCATTCAGTCTGCTTTCATTCTTCTTTTTCCAACGCCACGCTTCACTACCATACATAAGGGTTGGTACCAGAACTCCATTGTGTACTGCCAATTTTGCTTCCTTCGATAAGTTCTTATTTGCCACTATCGCTTTCAAGGCACCGTTAACTCTAAAAATAAAATCATTTTATGGTTATTTCTGAACATTTTCCTCTGACACTTTTTTCTGGGCTCTTTTTTATTTTGGATTATTGGTGTCCCACGTAGTGGCTATGATTTTGCATTTCATTCACATAAATACAGAGTTCGATTTCCGTTGTGATAGAAGGGTATATTTTAATAATCTACAAATAGTTTGTGGTGTTAAGTACTCCGCTCTGAAATTGGCTAATATTTTTAGTGTTATTATTATTTGTGACAGCTGAAATCTACTTTTTTCATATTTTTCTAATTCATCATACCTAGAGCGACTGAATTCAATATAGTGTTAAGTGTAGGTAAACAAAAAACGATTATCCAAATTGGTTGGGCCATTATTGATACTCTCTGGTGGTAGGTAGTTCGAATTCCTTCCGAAATTTATTCCCTACCTTCACTACATTCCAGTCCGTTTTGTCACCTGTTTTCCAACTCAAATTCAGTTTCGAAAACCCGCTCAGCGCAGCAACATTACTCTTACCTCGCAACATCCATCCTTCTCGTGAACTCCAATACCTGATCTTTTTTCGTTCTATCCCCCAAAATACCCTCGTTATACTCGCCATCCATCTCCAAGCTTCCCAGAAACCAACCCTGAAACCCCCCTCGGTGAAAGTGAGTAAAGTGTGCTGTTGCCCCTCGTTTGTGTCCCACCGCGCCAGTTCGACGTGGTGTTCCAGAGTATTCAAGGATACTTCGCCCTTCCTGGTGGTCCTTTATCGTCATTTCCCGCCCTTGTTGAGTCCAGCTCTGGTAAGTCCTTCCATATTCCGATCCTCGTTCGGACGAAGTTACCAGAGAGTTCTCATCGTGGCGGATCCACAAATAATAATCAATAAGAAAAATACATCAAAATCAGCGAAATCGGTAGACTTAATACGCTTTATCTTAATTCCCAGATATTTTTTGCTTTATAAACATTCTTGAACGAAACCTACCTACCTGTAAATATTAAGCTCTAACTACGACAAAATATTCCGCAAGATTCCCATTCATCTTGTCGTTCATAATATTGTGTGAATTCCGCTAAATTCGCACAAATATTATTCATTTGTTGTCGCGGCGTTCTGCGAGGAGGAAACACAAATTGGGTGATCACAAAGGCCCATATCGTTAACACCACCATTGCTCTTAACAATAGAAATATTACCTACTCTAATCGGCGCGGTACTTTGTACGAGAAAATCGCCAACCTTTTTACTAAATATTTGTTTCATTATACATAGGTACATTATCATGTTTATTACATTTTCTCAATTTTTTAAAATCTTAAACTCATTTCTAGTTTAGTGGCTATTTCTGTTATTTATTAAAATAATGTTGACGTTTATTACGAAAAACTGGATTATTTTTTCTCCACAGATGTAAACACTTCAAAGAAAACGATGGCAGGGACAGAATTGTTTTTTTAAATATTATTATAAAATAGGTTTTAGCTGACAACTTATAGATAACAATTTATAAATATATCTAATGAATGATTTGTCAAGTTTTAAATACTATGCTCTGGATTTTATTATGGAACTCTCACTAAATTGTAGGGCTCCACCAACTATTCTATCGATGGATTTAGTTTACTATAAACCTTTTACTATATGCAATTTCCATAAACCGGTGAAGTCTTATTTGTTTTTTTTTAAATACGAGGGGTAATAGTAATAATTGTGATCTATACTCAACTAATTTCATATTTATACATAAAATAAAGCGTGTTTATTGATTTCATATTAAAAATTAATTATAAAATGTTGTTAACCCCTCGTAGTGAACTCAGCAAGTTCCCTTCACTTCACCCCTCCCAGTCCAACCTACAAATTGAACTTCGCTTTATCTTTAACACAAAAAACAACGTATTACTTGTCGGTAATGCCCCTTTGTTAAAATTCTTTGATATTTGTGCAATTTGCAGGAAAAATCAGCACTCTGTATAAGTAATCAATACCCCACGGTTCAAATAAAATGTCTAATGGTCAAATACAAAACCTCCTCGCATTAGTTCCCTAGGAAGTAAAGCCCCATTGTGTGACGTATTTTATTATTTTGAAATGTGCACTCGAATGTTCGATCAACCTAATGCTCTTCTGGTCAAATCAAATTTGGTCTCAGAATTACGGGGGGCTCGTTTTTACTAAAAGTCCTTGTAATATTTTTGATATTTCGTGTAAGTTTTGAATACAAATTTCAACCTAACGATTTTATACTCGTACCTATTCAAGTGGTTTTATTGTTGTTACTAAATAAATTGCTGCATACCTTCATTTTTAATTGTTTTTTTTTTTTTCGTAACAATTTTTTTCAAAGCTTTTATTCTTTCCAATTGAAAGCTTATGTAAAAAAATTAAAATTTAAATTTTTCAAAATTCCTACTTACAATTTTTTAAATTAGGTATGTAGCTTCTGTCACATTATGTACATTGATATTATTAAAACTAAATAAAAATTTGTGGTAACTACAATATTTAATTTATTCTTGAAATTCCCCCTTTCATTATTCAATTTTAAAACTTTAAAAAACGCTCACCGAAATACAAAATTTAAAAACTACGTTGTCATGAAAAGTTTAGTAGGCATGTAAGTTGGTACATAGTTGTATTTTAAAATATAAAATGAATACGATTTTTATCACCCATAAACATTCAATTTGTTAGTCGATTCTATATTTTAGTGATTAAAATAATATTTTTGATGTGCATTTAAATGCAAACATTTAGAAGTACTGATTTAATTACGCGTATTGAAAATATATTCGGTTTGAGTTTTCTTCCCCATGTCATAACAAACCGCCTTTGGGGGAGTCCTTTGTTGATAATAAACAATAAAACGTTTGTTCTGGTCCTGCGGAAAAAATCATGTATCACAGAATTCCACAATTTGTGAACCAGTCAAAAACTCCGTTAGTGATTTTATAAATTTTGTAATACTGTAATTAACTAGAACTCAGGATTGCTACTTATAGGCGACACTCAGAGGAGTAAGGATGTAAGTCATAATCGACCTGAATCCGTTAAAAAATTCGAAGTTTATTCAGGATAACGACCATAACTAAGAATAAATGCGTTCCTCAGTTTACCCCATAAATCATAATAAATCTGAAAAGGTATTAAAATGTACTCGTACTACTGTGAATAAGAATTTAGATTGACTTGCTTTTTCCTTTAAACAATTCCTAAAATCATAAGTAATTGTATATTGTATATCAATAGAATAAAAATGCGAAGATGTACCGTTCGTTCAATGAAAATAAATCCCTTTTTTATATTTGTTTAGTTATTCCGAGTCACGTGTCCTACAATAATGATTGTCCACGACCCATGTTGGGTAACTATCCTTCTCAATGGGGGTCCTTCCATATAATAATAATATTAAATCCGTGAACAGTTTTTTCTGCTTTGTAAATCCGCGGTCGTCATCCAATTGTTGTTTTTTGGTCTCCCACTTGAAGTAAACCCCTTACAATGACAATAATCTACAAATTATCCTCTTTTTACCAGAGAATAGGAAAATCTTCGGTATACAATTTATCGTAGTTGCGACCTTATGCATGGGTAAAACAGGTAATCATTATAATAATTGACCACCAAAATGTACTAAATGCGCCGACTTATTACCTCGTAAAAATGATGTATTTATATGTGGTACTGTGGCGGGAAACAATGACGTCACGCGCACGAAGATGACGACGGACGACGAACGCGTACGAACGCGTACGAACGCGTACGAACGCGTACGAACTGACACAAGAACCGAGCCTCCACGCAAAGATCCGGAGATCGTGGAGAACCCTTTCGGCCGGCTACGTGATCGCTCGCGTATCTACCGAATATTATTCCCGCCAACTTTCGAGAATATAAAATCATTTTTATTTTAACCATTCTTTTTCATCCATACTTCAGTTTGTTCAGTTTTAGCATCAGTATTTAGTTTTTGTGAATAAACGAACATTATAAAACCGTATATACCTGTTTCATTCTCTCTCTCTGTGTACCCACATAAAATCTGGTATACTCACGAAATGTACTGCTAAATTGGTAACCAACTAGGTGGCCAAAGTACCAAGTGCAAAAAATCATAAGCATTGCAGTTTAAAGCCCGTTCTTCTTCTTATTCTATTTATATCCGCCACCTAGATAATAATATCTTGACAATATCCAGCAATGTTAGGTATCTTGACAACAGAAACGACTTAGACATTGCAAGGCAGAGGAGGGCCATCTGCGTAAGGGCATCGGTGTTAGCGAGACGCTTCGTACATTGTAGTATTGATGTGAAAAAAATATTTTTACATCGTACCTAACATTGATGTATACCGCTGAGATGTGGATACACTCAGGCTGGATGGAACAAGCTGAGGGTCGTCTATAACAACGCGTACAGACAACTCTTTGGCTTTCCCAGGCACTGCAGTGCATCCAGAATGTGGACGCGTAAACGCTTAAAAAAGAAGTCAAACAACATCCTTCTACAAGCCACACCAGGATGGACTCACTCTTCACTGTACATACGGTGGCTTCAAATGCTAAAACCGCCTTAATCGATTATCAGTCATGATTTATTTTTTATTTCATTTCTTTCTTTGTTTTCTTACTACTAGTAATTCTATATACTATAGGTACTACTAGTACCTACAATATTACTGCGTGAGAACTAGTTCATTACTTTTATCAAGTCATTGTTTTTACATGCGGTTCACGATTCATTGTCATACCAACAATACGCAATAACATGTTTAACAAATTCTCATTATCTCACCCGCAGACAGTTCCCAGTTACCCCTTTCTCTGTCAACACCAAATCCGAACCATTTCATCATCTATTGCCCGATTATGAATCTCGATAAAAAGATAACCGAGTTACATTGCACTATTCACTGCCGATAAACGCATAACCTATAAAAAAATATAGATTAGATATGCGTATACTTAATTATTTTGAAAACATGCTCAATTACAGATTAACGAAGTAATTCAACATTTTCATATTTCATCATCATCATACAATATCTGCTTTTTATGTTGAGCATATAGGATTCCACAAACTCGTTCGTCTTCCCAAACCAGGTTCATCTGCCGATGAATTCTCAGCAGTGGACGTTACCTTGTAAAATAAATAATTGTCTCGGGGGACAATTATAAATATGCAAATCTTTAAGCCATGCAAATTATTTTGTTTTTATCGACAATGTCAGGTAACTTTGTAGATACGCGTTCATGATTTCACTCCTGTGTGTTTCCAGTGTAGAGAGACCCATGACACTCTCGGGACCTCCCGCAGTTTAACTCCGTGCAGAGGGGAGAGGGAAGTATTTAGAGTCTAATACTATTCGGTGAGATAGAAAGGGATAAAGATAGTTGAGGGCGACCTCATTAATGTTTTGTTTTGGCAAAGGGTGACGCGTGGCACGAGCTTTTATTTGAGCCTTTTTAAATGAAACACTGCGCCAATTTATAAAGTATAATATCGCTTTAACCGCTGCGCTGGTAACTTTTTTAAACCTGAAAATTGAAATTATTTTTGTAGTATTAAAAGTATTGCATGCCTTTTGAGATTTATTTATTAATTTTATTGAGGATACAAACAGATGTACATGTACAGGTAATACATAATATAATAATAAAACTAATAATTAACCATAACTGTATGCCATCCAATTATGCATCCACTAAGTAATATTAAACGGTAAACAAAACTAAGTAATCCGGACAAGGCCGCATATATTCTCCGTTTTAATTATGATATTAAACTGCTTTTAAATCACATTTAAAATTAAAAAAATTAAATGTAGGTATATTTGTATGTAAAAAATATCATCATCATACCATATCCGCTCCCTATGTGGAGAGTATGGATTCCACAAACTGCCTCCAGGCCAGGCGATAGGCCGCCAGCTCCCGTGCATCCTCCCAAGTCAAGTCCACGTCCCGCAGCTCTGACGCAAACTGCCGAAGAATTGTCAACAGTGGACGACCAGGACGCCGAGAACCTGATGCCTTGTAAAATAGGCAAGCGTGGTTAAGGCTCTCGGGAGGCATACGTAGTATATGGCCTAGCCAGCCGAAACGCCTTCGCCGGATGACAGTAGGTACCAAGGGTTGCTGTGTCCGTTGCCTCCCTTCTGTGTTCCTTACAAAGGATCCTTATAATCATTAAAACGTATAATTAATCAAAACATTCTTAACTTTAATATGAAAAATTAATCAATAAAAAAGGAAGGTTGGATTTTTATCGACGCACTTTTCTCCCTAATAAACAAGAGGCTGGATTCAAAATATTTAGAATAATTCCGTTCCACGAGTCGATAAATAAATACGCGACCTCCGTACTGCACAATGCTCTAGTTTATTTTTTTATCTGAACAAAGGCCCCCAATCATACTGCGGGCCCCCCGCGGCTTCGGGGCCTCATTAGAATCTCACGGTACACGTTAAGCTGGTCCAACTCTCTTTTTAGCAATTACGCCCATCCCTCAACACTGTAACTATCCAATTGCTGTTTGTTCAGTGGAACAAATGGATTATGGAATTTTTTCAGCGAGTGACAATCATTAATATTATAAGTTGGTACACTTGTTTTTTAAAAAAAAAAATCTTCAGCGGTTAAACCACGCACATTAATGAAAAAATCACGCGTTGGCAAAGCTTTGGGGGTTTCTAAAAGCTGATTATTTTCTATGGTGATTTGTTTAAATATTTCATTTATTTTGAAACTTTCAACCACGGCAACGTTCTAAAATATGTGAGTCGTAAATTTTTTTACTGAAAGGTTTAAAAGAATACAAGTTCAGAATAATAAGGCCAGCTGTGTTTTTTCCAAGATCTGTAACACCTCCAAACACAGTTGTGCCAAAGTGACAAACAAATATATTATATTGGTTTATAGAATGGGCATTGTGCAATATATCCATCCCAGTGGAGAATATAGTGATGTCCCGTCCAGGGTACAATACCTGGCAGGAGCGGATCACCAGAATGGCAGCACGAGTCCTGTGTTAAGGAACAAATAATGCTTTTGTTGATGGTTTTACACTACCTACATAACTATTTATTATTGAGCTGAAATCCGCTGCATCATTTCAGGAATCGACAACTTTTCGAAGACTTTTTCTCCCATTTTATAAAAAAGCGACAAATTAATAATTAAAATTTATTTTAATTTTTAGTTGCTCAATATCATCATCATTCCATATCTACATCCTATGTGGAGATTCTAGAAACTACTTTCAAGCTAAGGGATCAGCTACGAGTTCCCGAGCGCCTTTCCAAATGAGTACACGTCCGCGACCCGTGGCTCTGATTTTATTAGATATTACGAAAGAATTACCAATATTTTGTTTTTACATTTCTTTAATAAATTACGTATTGGCAACCATAGTGTGCGATTGCTGAGATGCGAACTCACGGCATGGGGGTTCCGGGTTTGACTCTCGACGAGGTCACAAAAGTTATAATAATAATAATAAATAATAAATTAAGCCAATTTACATAGCGCCTTTTTTATGAAATATCATCTCAAGGGCGCTTATATCGTCGCCTCCTACGTATAATATCGTAACCCACAAATCGTCGATTTTTAGTTTTGGTGGATTTCGTCTGTATTTAACTATATCTTTAATTCTACAAAAACAAAAAAATTGCATTTTGGGGCGTATTTTGTCGTATCTACAACCAATGCATATGAACGAAAATATTTTCCAGTGCTCCTCCTGTAAAATCGCATTTTGTGGGTTACGATATTATACGTAGGAGGCGTCGATATATAAGGTTTGAACTCACCACCTCAAGGCTTGGAACAAAAACTTATTATTATTATTATATCTACCGATTATTTGAATTTATCAATTGTTTGAATTTTCAAAAACATGTGACAGTGCTTATACGCACGTTCTTATAATATGGTACTTATTAGAGGCTATACATTAATCCTTTTATACAAGAATGTAAAAAACAGATTGATATTTCCTAAAAATCGTTAGTTTAGTACCTCTGATAACACAGTCGCGGCTTGCTTCCCGTAAAGGCAAGGAAGTGGCTACAGAGGAGAGAATGAAATAAAATGTAACACTTTGTGTGAAGAAGGTCGCGGCCGAGTGGGCTTGTCCACAAAGTGACCATCAGTCAAGGCAGAATACTAGTGACGGGCCATTGTCGCCCGGCTAACGAGCCCATATCTTTGTAGATTATCTCATTGTCCCGGGTCCGCGGGGGGCGGACACCTCTTCATACAAATGTAATAAGTTTGCGAAATAACGATCTGCACATCCCTAGTGTTGTGCTTGCAGTTATAGGGGAACGGAGGGAATTTTGGCCCAGTTGGGTAATATGAGCTCCGTTGTTAGTTAATCCAATTACATACATACCAGACTCGTAATACTAAATATCGTTGGCAAATTTATTGCTTTGGCCAAAGAAATTCAATAAACAACATTTTGAGTGTGTCCAAATACTTGTAGACAAAAACTGGATTTCACCCATTACGGGCTAATAATTACAATTTGACATCTCAAAAGAGACGAGAAACTTGGAAGGGAATATGGTTATCTAGGCGTTTACAGGGCAATTGTAATTATTAGCCCGTAATGGGTGAAATCCAGTTTTTGTCTACAAGTATTTGGACACACTCAAAATGTTGTTTATAAAAATTAGCTGGTAAAAGTTATAAGCATAACAAATTGAAGATTCATCTTCAGGCGTTTCCTAGTAGGTGATATAATTCGGTAAGAATCTCACTTGCAATCATAAAGGTTTCTGCTAAAATGCTTAGCAATTTTCTCAATGGATGACAGAGAGTTCACATGTAAAGCATCGCGCCATTTTACTGTATATTGGCAGATATGGATATCAAATACTAGGTGAAATGGGGAATGTTGTAATACTAATTGGCCACTTTACCCAGCCAATGACAGGTCATAAGCCCTGTAAACGCCTAGATATCCATATTCCCTTCCAAGTTTCTCGTCTCTGTTGAGATGTCAAATTGTAAAGAAATTCAAGTTCAAAATATTATAACTCAATTGAAGTTATAAAACACTTAACAATCATTATTAAAGTCAAATCATTGTAGGTACCAAAGGCACAGCTGTCAACTCAAATAGTTCAGTTTTTCATCGCACCTATTCAAATCTTAGAATTGATCTGATTATTTCCAAATAACTCAGGAAAGTGATATTAATTTTTACATTACTCATTTGCGAATAAATCAATGATTAAAAATGATAGACTTGTTAATATTTATATTTTACTCTAAGAGAATGATGTAGTCATGACAATGTGATCCAGAACTGAATTCAAAACATTAAAACTACATAGGCACTATATTAAGATTACATAAAGCATTTAATTTACTGGATATTAAATAGTATGCCATGTTATATTTCCCGCCCTTCCCCTAACACTCTCACATTGTCAACAAGAACTAGATGGTGCTATGGGCTATGAGTAGCGAGATAGGTCTTTATGCCCCGGTGTCGGGAGTTAGGTGTTAGGTCTCTATGCTTCGATGTCAGTCAGCGGAAGCGACACAAGACACAATAATGGCCGATTTAAGATTTATTAGGCCGGCCTTTGTGCCGCGCCACGGTGAGCCACAGAGCGACAATCTGCACACACAATGTCTCGTCTGATAGAATTAAGATGTCACTAATCAATACGCTTGAAAGAGACGCAATTCCAAAATAAATAAATTAAAATATAGTTTGTGTCCGACATTGGCGTACGAAGCAGGTGTACAAGAACACGTCAATTTCCATTTAATTCATTCGTAATTGAGTCTGTTCAAAAAAATATACTTATTGCTAAAGTAGGTACTCAAAGAATAGTACTGGTACCTACTTATTATATGTGAGCATTTCTACTGCTTTCATTTTCTTACTAAAACAAAAAGCTTAGAGTAATGACGCGCAGGCTATAGAGGGGCCCTAACGGTCAAAAACCATTCTATGATTGTCAAACACGAAGTTGGCTATAGTTTTTGCAGCAAAACAAATGCCAATGTTTTACAAATGCCTAATGCGGCCTTGGCATATCGACAGTAATCAACTGTCACTATCAACAGTAAACATACTTTTTATTTACAAATTGATCACCTAAATTAAGAAAAACTGGGTAAATAATGTAAATATGTTGATAAAAAGGAAAGTTTTTATACAAATAATACCCATGTTAGGACAATATATATGCCAAAATCAATGTAAATCAAAATAATTATTTGTCGAAATCAATTACCGGTGTCAATTACCCGCCAGCAGAGTGAAGTTGTCGCTAACCAAAAATTTTGCAACGCTTTCGCTCTATGGGAAACGGCGAAAGGGCCTCTCTATAGCCTATATTTTTGTAATATAATTACATGACTGTATTATTATTATTATAGTGATTCCTCCGAGATTACATGTGTACATTACCTAAGTACCTACCTACCTAAATAATATTTATGTGTATTTTCGTGGTACATAGGTTATTGACAGCCTTTGAAATTTGGTGAAGTGAGCATTCAAAATGGTTTTAAATTGGTCCAAACAAAAGACAGAGAGCATGTGCAAACAGTTCCAAACACAAAATGAGCCTATACGATTATGCCTCTACAGTATAAAACACTCAACGTGCTCCAATTTGAAAGCGTGCCATTTCAATACAAGTTTTAAGTATTGGCTCATTCGATAAATTGTAATAAACAAACAAAGACGTAGCGATTCTGTTGGCAGACGACAATACAAAATACAAACAATAGAAAGGCTGGTTGTTGGAAAAGTGTATAAAAGTGTTTCGTTAACGCCATCTTGCAACACCTGCGCTCCTGGAGCCTGGCAACACTCCCGACTTCTGGAAACTGGCAACCCCTAACGCCTTCCTCTCCCCATGCGCCTACAACGAGATACCAATTATTTGTGATTATTCTATATTATGTATGTAGGTATTGTATGTATTTCTGTGTCAGCTTGTAAAGTTTACACTGTCTACTATTTATTTTGCAATGAAGGTAGGTACCTATTTTTCTGAATCGTGCATTTTTTCCATACCTGCTTCGTCCACAGTTTTCCAATTATTTATTAAGGAGTAGATACACACACACACATAACTTATTAGCAAATTTATCACGTATCGATTTAATTTTTTATTTTCTAATTAAATACACGCCTACGTAAAATGAAACGTAAGCGGCTTGTGCACTACCCCTACTAGTATTTTAAAAATACTAATTAACTTATGAGACGCTGCGCTGGACTCACACCGTGGAGGTTCCGGTTTCGATTCCCGCGGATATCAAAAAAATTATTGAAAGCCATTTTCCCAAGCCTGGGTGTTTTGTATTCCCTCTAATTATAAAGCCAATATACTAACTATAGGTTCGGCCATCAAACATACCTACATAATCATGTTTGATTAAACAAATGCTTGTTAAACATCAAAACCTTGTATGATATATCAAGCTGTTGGTAGAGTAGTGTATGCCAGGTGGATAGTTAATATTATTCACATTAACAACAGCTCACATCATCATCAAACATAATCATTCATCGTGTTGTATGAGATGTCGTTGTCCAATCAAAGAGAAATTCGCCGAAATTATCTAATTTCATGTGAATTGCTGCAAGATTAATGATTGCTTATTGCTCCCATAAACGTTCTCACAACATTAGACACCTAGATTCATAGCCTTAGTACATACGTATACGTACTGTATGTAACTTCATCGTAACATACATAATACTACTTCTTCTACTAGCCCTTTGAAAGCATAGTTAGTAGGTATACCCTACACTGGTTGCCTTATGGATCTCATGTTTCAATTATAACTTCGTCAGAGTATCAAATCTGCCAGCATCAAATATATACTGTCCCAGTGGAACCAATAATATAAAAACAGCAGTAAATTGTCGGTGGTGATGCGAGGGTTGGAACTTTATGGACGAAATGTGAAACCCTTTACTCGATACCCTCAAAATATTTTTTGTAATCAAATTAACCATACATGAACTAGGAAATACGATCTGTTATTTGGTTTGATCGTAGTTTACGTGGGTAGGTACTTATTATTAGGTACCAACATCTCTTCTATTTTATCAGTGGTTAGTTAGATAAACAAGATGCCATATCTATATATGATATAAAAGCGGTAGTGTATCAACAGGGTTTTTTCAAACAAGAAAGCTTTTGTCTGTTTTACGGTAGGGTAGTTGAAGTATTAGAATTCGATTATGTATATTAACGTTAGCTTTTTGATAGGTACGGTAGGTGGTTGAAGTATTAGAATTCGATTATTTATATTAACGTTAGCTTTTTGATAGGTACGGTAGGTGGTTGAAGTATTAGAATTCGATTATGTATATTAACGTTAGCTTTTTGATAGGTACGGTAGGTGGTTGAAGTATTAGAATTCGATTATGTATATGTAAGTACCTACACATATTGTTGGTTTAACATACAACTAACTCATGTTTACACTATATTATCACAGTGTAGGTAGACCGTAGACCTACACCACAAATAATTCCTCTCACGTTGGACATTGTTACAAATGTGTTCCCAACAATGGATGTTTGTTTCGCTATTGACACCGTCATGTTTTGAAAATAATAATTCCATCTGTACACCGTTTAGAAAATAACGACACATCTTCCATCAATAGGGACGCGGGAAATAATACATTTTTAAGTATTCAAAGTCATGTCTGAGTCGGATGGAGATCGCATTACCTTGTGTTGGTCACCTGAAATGAAAAAGGTCTCTACAGTAAGAATTAATATGGAAGTATAATAAGCAACTTTCTACAGTTCTCCTAACAGATTTCAATAAAAAATATATGTATTTATATTTCCTATTAATGCATTATTTTTAATGTTAAAAGACTTTCAGATATTTATGAATTCATTAAACATATTTTTGGCTAAAAGGCAATGCCGTAAAATGAGTCCTTAAGTCAAGTTCAAAAAACATTTTTGGTGGTAGTCCAACTGGCCACTACACAGCGGACAAATAACATGCAATAAATTATCATGAAACTAAGAAGTACTACACTTGGTGTACCACTCCAGTTCCCTAAGCACATTTAGATGATGATAGTGACAGGAAAAGAGGTACGTAGGTACTCGTTTTAAATTTTACTCTTACATAATTATCTTAATTGGTCTTAAAAAAGCTTTGATACATACCTATATATATCCGATTTCACGCGGAGTTCCTATTAGTTGCGGTTAACCTACACAAGACAGCGTGTATATCAATCATACAAAAATATTAACAGAAGTTGGACCGAAATGTAAATGGCAATCAACAGCTACATTCAAATCCCTGACAAAATATTCAAATAGACGCCCCAAACAAGATTATATCGCTTCGCAGGACAACTTGAATAGAATATCTTTTTGAAATAGGTCGCCTTAGTTGACGAGTCATCTTGAAAATATCATGAAACCGTCACATTTCCATGAATTATATTATCAATGTGCATTATTGCCGTTTTCAATTATTATATTTCTAAAATCGGATTATTGGCATTATTATGTGGGAAGACTTCATGTGGTGAATTTATTATTACAATCATCTACTTCGAATATCGTGTAAAGATTAGTTACCAATTATTATTCTACTGTAAGCGATTTTCGCATCAAATCATTATAATTCAATAATCTCGAAGGCGATGTTTTGTTATTTTGTGTAAAGTTATATTATTCAGTCTTGACAACTTAATCGGATTACAAAATGTGTTCAAACCAAACATGATTGGAGATTATGCTTAAATAAATTCTGCGAACGTTGTTAATATAGATAAACACACATTAAACGAATACATTATTTTTGTTTACATATTTTATTTAAGAGTCTATTGCAATGTGTTGCAGTAAGGAAAAATATTCAGGATTCAAAAGGCTAAGATAAAGATGATTTATTTTTTGTAATAAGACTATGAAACGGCTAATTTTGAACCAGAAAGTAGGAAACAAGTTGTCGTAGAGTGGTATACCTCGGGATTCTATAGACCACAGCATGATTTATCCACATAAGTATATATCTACGTATTTCTAAAGAAGTCGGTGTTTTTATCGTATCCTAATAAAATCTTAGGTACCTACCTCAGAATAACATTGTCTAATCTACTAATAGCGTGTGAAAAATGGCAAATATTGAATAGGTAAGTTCAACCATCCACGAAATAAATATTAAACTTAATAAAAAGGTGTTGGTAGATATAGATAGCCGGTTGATATAGACGTATTCAGCGGCGGCTCTTTACAAAGGAGCAACCCGGAGTATCCCAACAAATGAAGTCATTTATCTGAAACCATTGGCCGGCGTTAGTGACATGTCGCATTCGCTACACAGATTACTCGGGTATACACAGCAGAGAGGAGAGGTAGAGAGTAGAGGTGTAGGTCTATACACCTTTATAAGAAAGAGTCGCGTATACTAAACTACCTTTTCATATAATTATTTCAGTGGCGTTTTTGACGCATAATTTACGAGTTTAAATTGTAAAAACCTCGTGCCTGTTCAAATAGAAAGTGTGTTTTCGACAATCTCTCCTCCACGCAAATGCATGAAACTGTCATAAAAACTAGATAAAACCGCCTACCTCCTTAATATTAAGAAAAACGATAAAAATAATAATTTTCCTTGTTTTGGCTTAATGCAGTCTGATTATTGATTATGCACGGCCATTCGCGGCTCTGTGACGTATCGACGTATGTGCAATATGTGCATTGCAATGACGAATATATGGAGAAAAAAACAATCATAATTTAATCAGCATAAAAATTACAAATTTTTTATTTCATTGGGTTTAACTTACAAAAATTTTAGAATTAAGTGCAAAAATGTATGTTTTATTAATGATTAAAAATTTTAAAGGAGTTTTCTCAATTTCGGCTTGTATACGTGACTCTTTCTTATGAGGTCAGGCTATAGGTAGGTGGTAGAACCCGCCAGTATTGTATCCACTACGCTATCTACTTACACCGTGAGCTCACTTACATATTATCACCGACACAAACTCACCACTGAGGAAGTTGAAGAGGTTCTTCGGTAATAGGTGTTTTTTTCAATGTTTACATATTATATTATGTGAATTTGTAAATACTAATTTCAAGAAAGCCTCAATGACTTATGCATACAAATAGGAATCAAGTCAGGCAGATGTGGATTCGTTCCTTGGATCATTGGACTCTGAATCTGAGACGTTATGCATATCTACTGGACCACCAATCACCACCCAAACTCGGCTTAAAAATATTGTATCAAATAAATTAAATACTTCTTATGATTCTTACCCAATATATTTCATTTTAAGCTATTTTTACTGTTTGAAAATATGTAAATATAGGAACGAGAGGTATTCTAATATTTATTCTATAGCGGGGGTCAGGGCATTGAGCTCCTGACGTCACTGCGACCTGAGTAGATCTTAGATCTATTGTGACGGAAAACAGATATAGGAAAGAAGTAAGTGGTAAAATAGGGTTCGAACCCATGGATTTTTTCGAACCTAAGATTTCCAACCCAAAGACGATGGGACCCACCACCCATCCCGATTTTAGCTTGTCAAACTGAATAAGAATATAAAACAATAAAAATCAAATAAATAATATAATTTGACAATATTCGTAACACCTACAATTCCTTTTTATTAGGTGCTTAATTTTTCTCAATGTGCCACTGGCTGACCTATTTCAGTATATTAATGCAGGTAGGTACCTAAGTATTATGCTTGGAGGAATCACTAGATTGATATAATCAGCATAATAAGATTTTTTTTAAATTAAACTTTCTACTGTTAACTTTTTTACAGTTTAAAATGTTGTTTTTTAAAACATGTTTTTTACAGTATTATGAAAGTTTGCATGGCAAGGCAGACAAAAAACGGGTGAAAAAAAATTATTTTTGAAAATTGCTTTTAATTTTTAACACACGGCTAAAGCCAACGTGCAGATAAATAGAGTCAAAAACGCAACAACATAATGTGGAATAGTATAAAAAGCATAACAAGAGTCTTGCCGCTTTGTACGGCTTGGGTTTACCATACAAATACAGTCATATTCCGTCGTGTAGTGAAAGGACCATTTTCCACGGC
This sequence comes from Micrasema minimum, assembly GCA_022494985.1. Classification (NCBI taxonomy): domain Eukaryota; kingdom Metazoa; phylum Arthropoda; class Insecta; order Trichoptera; family Brachycentridae; genus Micrasema; species Micrasema minimum. The sequence goes on along the minus strand of JAGVSP010000078.1, from coordinate 24,391 downwards.
ACGCTGATCACCGCTCTATTGAATTAGTAGAATGTATTATTATTATACACCTTTATCTGGCACTTGTGATGTTACCGGTTGTGCTCTTGGCCACATGGTGTCGCCCATCTAGAATGTATATTTTGTCTATGTTGTCGCCAAATAGTTACGTCCATGATCCATATTCATCTTTACTTTATGATGCTTCTGATTTCCGATACCTACACGATTCTGCATTCAATGTTGCTACATGATGCTTCTGATAGGTAGGTAGGTACCTAGGTATACTTTGATTCTGCATTCAACGTTACTTTACGATGCTTCTAATACACTTTGATTCTGCTTTCAATGTTGCTTTACGATGCTTCTAATACACTTTGATTCTGCATTCAATGTTGCTTTACGATGCTTCTAATACACTTTGATTCTGCATTCAATGTTGCTTTACGATGCTTCTAATACACTTTGATTCTGCATTCAATGTTGCTTTATGATTCTTTTCTGGTAGGTAGGTACATTTTAATACCGTTCGAAGTAACTACCGTTTTCATAATATATCGCCAAAATCGCTGTGAAAGCTAAACTGAGAAACAATAAATCACGAAACAGATGAAAAAAAAAAATCTGAGTTAAAAAAATAAAGAAAAATATACAGGTAGTAGGTAGTCAAGCATAACTGCGCCAGCAATCGGACATTTGGGTCTTTTTAAAAAACAATTTATAATATCTTTAGGTATTAACGTTTATCCTTTTATTTTTTGTTTCAGAGTAGATAGGTTCTAGATTAAATTTGATCGGAAATCAAAATTGATGTTTTTAAGACAAACATACCAGTTTGGTAAATCGTACCACTTTCCGTTTTTTTTCATACCTATCGATTTTACTGTAAGTACCTAGATATAAAAATAAAATTTGCATCTTCTTGCATAAAGAAAAATGTGCTCAGTTGATCACTATTAGGGTAGACTGGATATTACGCATTACGCTAGTGACAATTTTTATCTGAGTCCATAATTTGGTTAATAGGTAGGTATACCAATTAGCTGGAAGGAAGGTGTTCTTATTATAAAGTGAGAAAAAAAATTGTCTACGTTAAATATTAAAATTTTGTCCCTAAATACTATGGTTAGGTAATTCATAGGATCAAATTAGGAAAAAAAAAAAAATATGTTACAATTTTTTATGAGTTAAAATGCATAGCTAAAAGTGAATGCTTGAACATGAAACTATATTATCTAGGTAGGTATACTATTTATTTACCTACACTGTCTTTCCCATTTTTCTGCAAACATCCAATTTATATGTGTTTTTCTCAATTTAGGTAAGTAGATACCTACCTACCTACATATTTATATTTTTTTGTAATACACTTTATGTTTTCATAAATATTTTAAAAGTTATATTTGCAGACATTATAATTTGACATATATTATCTGTGTATGTAAAAGGTCTTATTCCGTCAATGAATAATTCATTATTTTTATCAACTATTCCGCAAAAAAATAGAGTGCAGCGACATCTTTTTCTCGTCGCCGTAAGATTTACTGATAGTTTATTAGCGCCATCTAGGAAAAACACAAAATGATTTACTAGTAAAAACAGTTGGTAGGTACCTACCTAATTATTTTCAAAATAAAATCATTTATCGTCGATTGTTTAGAAAGCCTGAATACCCTGATACAAATGGCCATTGATGATGAAAGGTAATTTTTAGAAATGTTTTAGAACTATTGAGAGATTGAGTCATACCAACTCGCGTCCACGTACCGCAGCTCTGACATTATCTTTAAAAAAATTCATCTGTGTAATTGTAAATATTATATAAAATTGCTAATCACAGATTTTTTTTTTAAATGAACTAATGCTGGTACATTTTTGAGATGACATAAGGAAACAATATACATTTTATACTTACCTACATTTGAACCAGGCTGTGATTTAGTAGTAAAGTAGCGCACTCCATTACTTCAAATCCCGCTCCACTATTTAAAATTACATCATAAGGATGCATATATTTCTTTTAAATTAGAAAAATCACATTTTAAGATTTCAATTTAAACATTTTGGCCTATGACATTATGTATGTTTATAGATAAGGAAGAGATGTTGAGATTAGGAAACTGGTTGATCACGCGGACACGCTGAGATTGAAAAGTCCATCGCGGTTCTGATAAATTTGGTCATCACTGATATATTGTCACCATTCAGACAAAGGTCTTTAACTCTGGTATAGGAATGTTTTTATTTAAATCAAAATTAATAGAGAAATTATGGTGTTTAACAGGCAAACCCCACTTTCTACACTTATTCAGTAGCGTAAATAAACATAGATTTAATGAAAATTAAGATTTGACTACTCTTAATGATCCCTAAATAATGTTTGACGATATACTGTTTTGTCCTCCAATGTAATGATACTAAAATGTTATTAAAACCATTTTATTGAAACACAAATATACTTAAAACTATTAATTCTCAGTAAATACAGATTTTACAAAATATTTTTAAGTAATATAAACAAAGAATATGAAACCTATCATTTACTATATTTATGGCCATAAACTACAGTGGCTTTCTGAGATCTAAAAATTAAAGACTTCCACTAAGAGTAAATTTTCAATAAGAAATCAATATTATCCGACTTCATAGTAACTCAAACTGAATAATAACATTAGCATAAATTTCATAAAAAATGTTGAGTATGATGTGTATATAATATATCGTCGATGAAGAAACAGTACTGCCCAAATGCCAATAAATGAATTTTACAGGAGAGCAAAAAAACATTGGACACTATTCCTTCTTGTGACCGACTGGCTATACTTAGTGTTGGGCCAATATGGGAGATGGACGGTATTTCATACAAAATTTAACGGATGTCAGTTGGCTGGTATTACTTATGTGCCTCTGTGCGCGAGAACCAGGGGATATAACAAGAAGTAAGTAAACAGATCTGGGCAGAATTTGCTTTTCTATCAAATTTAATAAAAAGGTGATTTTTGAAGTATATGTCACACTTAGTCAGTATTATTTCTTGGTCGACGGTATTCAACATGCTTACTAAACCAATAACAGAAGGAGACTCAGCAGCAACACATAATAATAAGCTGGCCCCAACTCACTAAAAACATACACGCTAACAAAATATAACACATACAATGACATAAATTATATAAAATGAAAAAATAATAAATGTAGGTATTTATTTACACAGGGATATCAACCAGTTTTTACAAATTATTATTTAGGTATTACATTTCATAGATCCCCAATATTGTTTAGTAATTTTCTAAAATTAACTTGACGTTACATCCTGAAAAAAAATTAATAGCAAGAAAATACAGGAATTTTTTCTATTTCCCTCAGAATACCAAAAAAAATACTGTTTTGGAACATATAACTTGAATAATATACAATAGGTGTGTTTAATATATTATTATGACTTGAATATAATATATATGTTCTAAGCTTCGATCAATAAAAGCCCAAGATAAGGCGTTCCATGAGTTTTTCAAAATATATGGCATTTTGGCATTTTTAAACGAATATTTCACGAATCCAAACCATGCTAACTGCGGACGTAGGTCATTACACTCACACTTTGAAACGTGTGACGTAGATGCCTAGTGGTGACGTAGTGGGTCACTAGGTAAGTTAGTATTGAATGCCCCATCTAGACCTTTTTATTGATCGTAGGTTCTACGCATATAATTTAAATTAAGATTTTATGTGTACAACATATTTATTCTGAACCTACTACTACTTTCCATTACCCGCACCCAATGGTGCATAGGGCACAGAATTGGTACACCAAGTGCAGTTTATCTTGATCTTTATACAAGAAGGCAAAATGATCAGCCTTATGTTTTTTGTGTGAAAAACACATTTTAATACAGTATTTCATATTAACCCCATTGTGAATCTAACACGCGACCCCTGGTAGAACAACATGCAAACCACAAAGCGGACAAACCTAGCTCGGACTAATTCATGATCCAGCTGAGATTGATTTAAGGACCGTGACTTTCATCTTAAGTGTTCTGGCCTTCTTGGCCTGTAGAGGTTGTAAAAAATATGAAAATTATAATAAAACACCATATTTAAGGCACAAAATAAAGCTACATACAAATTTTCTCAAAAGTCAAGCACATAGACTATTTTATAATTACATAAAAACCATATTAATAAATTATGGCACATCATAATGTATGAACAAATAATTATATTTATAAGAATTACATTAATACACTATCAAAAGATATGGATTAGTACACATACTATAGGTAAGTACAATCAATTTTTAAAAAAGGATTTTTATTACCTACATCTGTGTTAACTTATATATGTATATGTATGTAGGTAATTAAATGACTACCCAAAAAAAAATGCATAAGTACATGATTTTTATAAAAAATAGGTATTTTACAGAGTGTTGAGCTTTTATTTGGGCGATAGCCCAGTGGCAAAGTTACAGATTTTCAGTCTAATGATCATTAGATCAAATCCTCACTCCACCAAAACCCGATTCCAATTATTAAACAAGCCATTTTGGCTTTATCCAAAATAGCTTTAAACATTTTTTTTTTAACCACCTCAACAGGCCAGAAGGCCCAATTACAGAGGGGAGTAACGTCACAAACACCCAGGCTTGAGAAAAATCACTTTTAATTTTTGTGTTCTCACCAGGAATCGAACCCGGAACCCCCGTACCGTGAGTCCAGCGTCTAAGGTCTAAGCCATTATGCTACGGAGGCCGCCGTAGACATATATTATATAAACATCACAAAATTGCAGATTGGATTTTTCTTATAAAAAGTATCAAAAGCGTTACTTACAATTTAATAATACTTTCTTACAGCCAGTTAGTTAAAAGATTAACATGATAACATAAAGACCTTTCAAAGATACAGAAATCATTTTTATATTAATAATTTATTAAGGCACAAGTTTTTAGAATACATTTTTAGGTAATGGTTTATACTATTCACTTAAGCATAATTGCCATCCAAAAGTATACAATATTATGTTTTTCCAACTTATGGGTTTTAATTAAATCAGTAAACATATTTGTGAAATTACTTTTTGGTAAATTAATTAATATTACCTGAAAAATAGACAAATAACTCCACGATAGAGGAAATACCTTTATGCATAGACATAATTTTGAGGCAGCAAATACTTTTTATGCAATGAAACTGGACAAGTTTTTTTTTTAGTAAATAGTTTTACTTTAATTTTTGTTCCTTTGTTCTGCTCTATCTAAAATCACATTAAGTTTGGTAAATGATTGTGCGTTAAAATATCCACATTATTATAGATCCAGCTCTTGTAATAATTACACAATCATGTACAAGCATTTTAATTAGGTACCTTATATTTAAACTGTTTCAAAAATCGATTAGGTATAAACCTCCTTAACTAATATATAAATAAGAGGAATGATGAAGATTATCTAGTTTTCCGACAAGAAAGATGTGGTCTGAGTAGAGTAGTTTACAACAGCTGAATAAGTGGAATCCGTATTGTGACCACTGCTGGAAATATAGTGAGTCTCTACTTTAGTATACGACATAGTAATACTCTGGTTATTACAACATTTCATCATATTTACATTGCTACTGGTTGTTGAACTTCCATAATCCGAATACGCCGGTTTGTGTTTCACATGCGGGCGAGAATAGCGTATAATATTGTCAGCGTCAGATAATATTTTAGACGAAGACTTCTTGAAAAAACTCTTTTTCTCGCAACAACTATTTTCTATGGAAGAAGAACTTGTTTTGCTAGTATCTGAAATGAGTTTATTTTTCCTCTTCATTTCTTCCGCTGTCTGCTTGAAAAGTGTCTTTTCTTAGAGAGCTTGCGTTGGATGTTCGGTTTCTTTACACTTTGTTTGTTGCTCGCACCGTCACACGGAGAAGAGTTGTATTTATCTAAAGTGGGGTTGTTTTCAAATCTGGAGAGTTCACTTCTAGATTTACTTTTAAACATCATAGTTCTATGATTAGCTGTCCTTGGTGTGATTTTTCGAGGAGAATGGTGGATTCCAGAACCAAGAGGATTAGTGTACCTCGATGCGATATTGAAATTTTTAGACTTTTTATTCAATTTAGATTTGTCATTAGCATACTGAATATAATTGATTGTCAATACAGAACTGCAACTATCATAATCATTCAACGGCTCCGGTAAAAGACGGTTAGTATCTTTTAACAATTTGGAGTTTTTATCTACTTTTAACTGGCTGGATGTCTTAAAGATACCAATTTTGCTTTCAAAAGAATCTATCGGACTATTTGATTGGCGATCAATGGTTATTTTCGATTCTAAAACTGGTGAACTCATACAAACATATCGTGGTTGATACAATTTCGAAGAAGTTTTAGCAATTTCACTTTGAACATTATAACATCCATTGCTATGAGACAAATTTTCTGTTTGTGATAATAGAACTTTTGACTCGTTGTGAGATTCACAACTTCTTTTATGATTAGTAGTAATGTGCATATTATCGGGTGAAAAGTTTGACACTGATTCCCGCGAACCAACCAATCCATTTGTATATTTAGTATTGGCTATAAGATCTTCAGGTTGATATAAACACGGTGGTCGCGCGGTCATTATCCAGTATCTTATCTCATTATCACTTTTCGGAATGGGACTGCGAGAAAAGGTACCGTTTTCATTTTTTAATGCATCTACTGTGCCGACTTTTTGACTGGGCGACACTAAAGATAATTCATGAGAAATATTGTTGATGTTGCTGGTAGTAGATAGCATCAATTCTGTAGGCGGTCCTGCAGAAAGCGCTCCTCTAGGTAGGCTAGATGAAGGCTGAGCAAAACTTCCATTCAGGTCGATTTTATTGTCCTCCTCATCATCACTTAATACAAATGTATATTTTTTCATTTTTAATTACAATGACTTCATATTATTTTCATGGATCTAACAATAATAATCACAAATTAAAGCCAAACATAAGTCTTAATGCATTTTCAAACTGACAACTCTGACCACAGAAAAAAGCAATTGGATCCCAATTCAACTCACAACTGACAACCGAAAAAAGTGTTTGACAAAACGACGAACGAATTTTTAAGGCGGTAATTAACTTGGCCGCCGCACGGCCACTAACTCTCTATATATTACTATCTCACTGATATTTATCGGATTAAACATCTATCCCTGTGGATTGCGAAAAAATAAAATATGTTTGACGTTTCTCAAAAGTAGCCCCCTTCGTCAAAATTGGCTCTAATAAGCTCATCTTAGGCCAAGTCACAAATAAATACATGGACCCAGTGAATAGAAGTCATAAACGAAGCATAGAGTCAACATTGTCTCTAGTCCTCGGCAATAGTTGTATGGGCAACAAGTTTATGGTCAATAAATATATATATTATCTTTGGTTATCAACATGTCAAGGTGATGTCAAGTAACAATTTGTGATGTCAACAGGTTAAAGTGAAGTCAAACTTTGATCTGACTTATTTACCCACGAAGAAAGATATTTTCGTTTTAATAAAACTTTATTGTAATCTGCCATGGAATTGGCTCCAAACTATGTTTATTTATACAATTCCTTAAATTATCATTCGCAATATGTACACATGAAGCGCACACCACTTGTTTAGATGATTCAAATAATCATATTATCACTTCGTGCTATTTTGTGAAAGAGCGGACCTCCTTGAATTACAGTTTAAATACAAACGATAAAGATGTTTCAGAATATGATTTTCAATTTATTTCTTATGAAAATGACTGTAAGTTTGACAGCTATGAATTGACTGTTGAACTCATAAGTAATGTTTATAAGGAAACTGACTGTAAATTCAACAATTCTGTATCTTATGATAAATCCATACAACGAATTCACATATCAAATCCACCTCAGTGTAATCAGGTAAATAATTTTTCTTGTTTTTCCTGGTTTAGTTTGAAAACATCTGACTAACATTATTACTTTTTTTTTTCATATTTTTGTTGTATTTCATACAAAACATCTTATTTTTCTAAGTATCTACTAACTCTTGAAATGCCGTAACATTAGTTTCCTTAATTTATGCATAGTATCCAGGTATTCAGTTTATAAAGCATTATTTTGAAAAGTGCCATACAAATTAATTAATTCTTTCATGGATATAGATTTTTTTTAAATAATATGATATCAAATCAGTATATCAAATAATGTTTCTACGAGTTCACCCACAGTTGCACACTTTACACCCGGGCTGTGCAAGCAAGTGCCCTGCAAAGTGTCGTACCTTCGGATAACTTTAATAGCAACAAACTTACTTGATTTTCATGATTTTTATGAAATATTTTTCCTTACAATTAATTAACAACAAAAAAGATGTGTTATTTAATAAACCCAGTAAGATAAAAAATTAGCAGGGTGATTATCAACTAAACTATCATTTAGTTCGAATTTTCACTCCACCAGGACTTGATTTCTATTTCCCAGCACAATCCGCTAACATTAAAAAATATATATATTAAAAAATTGAAATAAGTGTGTGCAAATATCATAAGATTGTATATATTTCTCATTCTAATTTCAACGTAAAAAAATCAGTATACTTATCATCCTGGCACATTTTTATTCTCATTGGGTTAGGTTCCGCGGTTAAGGTCGAAGATTCTGTATTAGAATTCAAGGTTCAAATCCTCCTTAAAACTTTTCCTGCTTTCACAATAGTTAATTCTGACTAGTTTAAAATAGACTCGAAATTAAAATATAGTGTCATGATCGTAATTTTTTTTATGAGAAAAAAAAATGCTGCCAAAAAATGTTTGAACCATTTATGTTTAAATTATGCAAAAAAATCAATAGAAGTTTAATATTGTGTAGAAGGTCTTTGTTTATACTCGTTTCACCTAGTGAGGAAAACTTATTATAATAACTTTTTTCTGTAATATAATTTGGCAGGTGGGAAATGTTTCTGCATAATAATGTGATAATAACTTCCTCAATATTTTAATTATATGATATTATCTTTTTTATTCATTTGGTGACCGTAAATATAACTTAATGTTTTATTACTTTAATTTTAACTGCAATAAATGTCAAAAACAATGAAAAAAATTAGGTGCAGTGTATAGCTTTAACTATCCATACCTTGATTATCCAAATTTTCTATATTACCGGAGTATTTGTTTTTTAAACAAGTAAAAATTGGCTTTCACACTTACAAATATATTTAAAAACCGTTATTCAAAATGCTTTTGGTCAATAAATATGGGGTATAACTTCTCCCATTTGTAAATAATATTTCATTTTAATAATATATTATTTTATCTTTTTAGCTGAAAGTGGATTTTTGTTTGTTGTACTGGTTTAGTGGATGTTACTCCCTCACATTCGCTCCTCACTCCGGATCCACTCTCTCTCACCGCCCAGTCACCTACTATGAGTGGTTGGTGAACAATCATACTCTGGAAGATTTTGTAATTCAACCACCAGTTTTTGTACCATTGAATCAAGAGTAAGTCATTTTCATCATCATCAAGTATTACTTATTGTATATGCTGTATATTATACATGGAGTAATAAAACTCATAGTTCAACCCAAAAACCGGGGATTCTGCATCATATTTAGAGTCGAATGTGTAATATGACTTCTAAATCTGAGCTTGAATTATTTTTAAAAATCTTTTTAAGAGCTTACATAAGTACCGCAGATTAAGTAAAATTGCACAAATTCTTATTAAAATGCGGTTTTTTATTTTGTTTTCTTTATGGATAGTATTAATTTGACTAAATAAATGATATTTAATAACAATTTGTAAAAAAATTCACTTCTTACTCAATTTACTCGAAAACTATGGGTCAAATAAAAAATTACTAAATCGACTCCTAATATGATGTAGATTCACTGTTTCCCTCTTGTACATCGAGTTTTGTTATACAGTGTTATACCCAGGTAATCAAAAAATATAATTTGTAATGATAATATTTTATTTTATTTTGATTTAATATGCAGTTAATGTCCTATTACAATCCCTGGACTAACTGAATCTCGTTTTTGATTTAAATGAAAAAAACAATCAGCGTATCAATTTTATTAGCAACTCAAAATACAGAATATGTACTTTCATTGTCATAAAACAGTTTTTTTAAATACAGATACTTTATGGCTTTCATTTGCAACTTAACTGTTTGCTTTTTTTTAATATTTTTTTTTTTATTTCAATATATACATAAAAGAAAACAATACATGTCCTACTGAGTTGCCTACTGTAATTTTAATGAGTACTTCATTATAAATAAGGTTAATTACAATTTCTTTTCTAAAATTCCATTCAGCAAAATTTTGTTACTGTGGTCTTGAAATTTAAACATTTCAGTTTTTGTCATTTTTTATTTCTTGCTTTGTTCTTTTTTTCATATGTTTAAATCTATGGATAACAATGTAATGATACCTTATGCACTCATTTATAAAACTGACTGAACTGTTAAGAAAATATACCTATTTTTATTTACATAATTTTTTAGTGCCTTTTGCAACCCCCCCATACGATGGGCAAAGAAGAATAACTTAAATTCTCTCTTTTTCAGGCCGTTTGAACTTGTTTGGACATTTAAACCTAATACTTTACTGAGTGATAATGAACCATTTATTTGTCCACTTGGAAGAATATGATGTTAAGGTTAGTATAAAAAAATCCTACCAATCTTTTTATTTATTTATATTATTTTAATTATTTACAAAACCAACACAGTCGTTACAAGTGTAATAATATCAGATCTGGAACATTTGCTTAGCATGACCAATAACGGGTTTTTGAATAATAACAATTAAGTATATACACATATACATAAGTGCCTAAGTAATAAAAAGGGATGGGAAAAGAGGGATGAGGAAGAATAGAGGATAATAAAGAAAAAAAAATATTGGGGATTTTTCAGGATGTTTGAACATAAACCCATAAAAAAATTTTAAAAAAAAGAAACATAATATATAAAATTTTTGAAAGTAATTTCTGTGGAAAATCAGAATACAAATAAATAAATCTAAATGATCTACTCCTGCTCCAGCGCCAACATTACTTTATTTATAAACCATTGTTTAGAAATATTAAAAAAATAAATCTATACTAACGAATTCCTTATTAATGATGACGTGCATAATCGATAAATCGTTTCATTTTTACCCAGATTTGATCTTTGTGGTGGTAAAGAAAAAGAGATGAATTAATCTGCTATTAGGTCTAGGTATTCTAAAGTTTATCAGGGATAATAGTTCAGAACAATCCAACTCATTATTCAAGATTTTATATAAAAACATTTGATCATGTAGACTGCGACGATCTTTTAGTGATGAAATACCATAGTGTTTAGCAGCTGCAACGTAATCACGAAATTGCAAATTATTACGGTAATTAAGATGTTTCATAAATTTGTTTTGAATTTTTTCTATTCTTTTGTTTAATGGCAATCATATATGGGGTTCCATACGATTGAACCATTATTTCGTTTTCGAGTGAAGGATATATGAATACATTTTTCAGTACTGAGATACAGCTGATTATCAATACAATATTTATTTAATGAATCTAAGTCTTTTGTAAATCTAAGCAATCTTGGTTTGATGTTATTTTTTTAAATAATTTGGCATCATCAGCAAATAATAATAATTTTGAGTGCTTAATATGATCACTAATATCATTGATGTATAAAATAAATAGCAGTGGACCCAAGTGGGAACCTTGAGGGATTCCTGATGATGAGAAATACCACCCTGAGCGGACTCCATTAACCACGACAGCCTGTGATCGTTTTAGAATGTATGCGGATATCCATCTCAGCAAGTCTCCTGCTATTCCCAGAGACTGGAGTTTGTGAATGAGGAGGTTTTGGTTTATTTTATCAAATGCTTTCATAAAGTCGGTATAAATAACATCAACCTGACCTCGTTTATCCATAACCGATGATATGAAGTTTGTGAAGAGGGTAAGATTTGACTCGACTGATCTTCCTCTCATGAAACCATGTTGATCTTTAGTTATTATATGATTCACGCTATCATACATTTTATTATAAACCATTTTTTCCAAGATTTTGGCAATAATACATTATTTAGATATGGGACGATAATAATATAATGTTATTTTTTTACTGCCTTTTTTAAAAATTGGAGTGACAATAGCTTTTTTCCAAGTTGATGGGATCACACCATATTTCATTGTCATTGTGAATAAAATTGAGAGAGGCTTTGCCAGATTGATACCGCATTTTATCACAAAAATTGACGGGATCCCATCTGGGCCAGCACCCTTATTATGATCTAATAACATAATGTTCCGATGGACTAAAGAAATATCAAAACAAACCGAACTCAACGATACATGGTGAGAACTAGAAGAAGGTGAAGCATTCAACGTACCTACCAGGCTAGAGTCTGGAATGACAATATTGTTATTTTCCACGAAAACTGATTGGAAAAACGAGGCAAAAGCTTCACTGATTTCATGACTATTTTGGGCTGTGATGTCATTATAAACCATACAGTTCGGGAGTAAACACGTTCCTCTTTTTGATTTAATAAATGACCATAAGTATTTAGGGTTTGATTTTAAAGTGTTTTCTGTATGCGTTATATAATCTCTGTAGCACTGATCTGCTATTCTTTTTTGTCGGGATCGAAGAAGTGAATATGTTTGGTAATATGATTGACATTTAAAACGTTTCCATTTCTTAAAGACCTTAAATTTCTCTTTTGTTATTTGATTAGGGCTGGGTGAATACCACGGAGGATATTTACCATCTCCAACCAGTTTAGATGGAACATGTGTATCTATGATGTTATTAATGATTTCATAAAATTTATTAGATGCATTTTCGACATCAAGACCCTCAAATATGTTTTCCCAATCAACCTCAGACAAAGAATGATTAACATCATCATAATTGGCCGATCGAAATTGGCGCTTAAGCCTCGTTTGAGGGCGAAGGTTTAATTCTCTATCTACTATATGTAAATGAATAGAAAGAGCCTTATGATGTGGGTCTTCACATACCAAAGGGCAATCTGAAGATGATACTATTAGGTTTTTATTGCTGATAGCCAAGTCTAATATTCTATTATTGTGATTACATTCACCGTTTATATTGAAGCATATCGGTTAAATTAAGAAAGTCCTTAAGTGATGATGCCAAGGAATCAATGTGATTACAGGAAGGAATTAAATGGTTTCCGAATCCATCTTTAACCCATGTGATATTGCGTATATTATAGTCTCCCAATAAAACAAAGGTTTCATCGGAACGACTTAACGATAGCTCAGATATAGAATCGAAATGTGAATTTAAATTTGAAAGATGCAAATTGTTTTGAGGAATATAGCAGCAAAATATATTAATTGGTTTCATACCCGATATGTCAATTTTTACCCATATGCTTTCCTCCAATGGAGACCAAGACAGTTGTTCCGCGGAACATAGATTTGTTTTTACTGCAATCAGGACTCCACCGCCCAAGACTGAATTTCCACCAGTAGATGGGATTTCCTGAGGGAGACTCCTATCTCTTCGGTATACGTGATATCTATCATCAAAATAACTAGCGTTGGGGTTGGAATCCATCAGCCACGTTTCTGTCAAGCATATAATGTCATAGTCATTTAATAGTACATTATTCAATAATATATCACCCTTACCACGAATAGATCTACTGTTTTGGTAATACATCACTAAAGTTTCGCTAGTCATTGGAAGAAGTGGAAATAACGGGAGAAACACTATTATGTATCAAGTAGTACACGTTAAATTGCAATGTCATTAAGGCAGTGGAGAAAAAATAATTCGATAAATGAATTCTAATACTAAGCTTTGCTAGATAATTAAATGCAGGTCTTGTTAAATATTAACGGTAGAGGGATAAGGTGGTGAAAAATGGATGGCCGGAAAGCAAAGGGAAATACACACTTCAAATAATTATACAATACAATATAGATTAATAAATATTTTTCTTCTTTAAGTCTTTCAACGATCGAATGTTTACGGGAGGAGATTTTTCTGACTTCCGGAGATATATCCGACAGTTCTTCACCCAGCAAAAAAGGAAGCCATTATTTTTAGCAAAATCTTTAGCCTCTTTTAATAAAAATTTATTATTAACGGTTAAATGGTCATTTATATAAATGTTCCCTTTTTTGCCCAGTCAACGCTAGGTCCTCTGTCGTGACACCGCGCCGAGATTTGATGGCCGCTAGTAATCCTTCCTTGATCCGTCTGTCTGCGAATTTAACGACGACATTCCTCGGTATTGCCTTGTTGTGCACGGCATTCAGTTCTCCATCGGTTCGGCTGCAATCGGATGTGACGGGCTTATGAGTAGACGCCCGCCGTGCAATTCTGTTTACATGCATGAGATCTTTCGGCGCTATAGGAAAGTTAACTGTCTCACCAATTTTCAAAATCACATCAGACAAATTTTCATTACTGTTCTCGGGCAATCCATGCACACAGACGTTGCACAATCGTGCATGCTGCTCTGACTCGCTACGTTCGGTTAGCAGACTTTCTACAGTGTTGTTTAACTCAGTCACTTGTTTTTCTAAGACATTTATTTTTGGAATGTTTTGATTCAAGAGTTTCCATTTTTGTAACCATTTCGTCCACTTTTTTATTATAGAAGTTCAAGTTGTTTGAGTACTCCTTTATAGTGGAGTTGATGACATCCAATGTCTCCGTTAATTTAATCCACCCAGCACTGTCTTGTGAGTATTTTAAACGTAGGTCGTCGTATCCATCAGCTATTCTTCGTACCTCCAATTGCAGCGATGAAATAGTATTACTCAAGTCAATGCTTCCCGAGAAAGGTTGAGGTGACTGAGGAGTGGCTTCTTCCAACTGCATTCGGGATTTTTGTTGCTTTGAAACTACATCCTTTTTAGGGCCCATTATGATAAATGTTTTTTGTTTATGTTGAAATAAAATGAAATGTCAGCTGTCTAAACTGTGACAATAAACAGCAAAAACACAAATATCACTAGAAATTGCTTTAAACAACGAATTTTCTGTTAATCTTCAATAACACGTATCACAAATGGAAATGCAGAGGTCGAAATACGAAACTTAATTGTGAAATATCGAAAAAACACAATAAAAACACAATTTTTATTTTATAAGACATAAAAGTGGCACTATGCAAGTATATGACGTAGTATGTATCTTTAAATATTTTAAGTTGTTGTGTATGCTGTTTTTTAAGAAATCTTAGGTTGTAAAATGCATAAATATCGAGTTGAGGCAGAGTAGGGTAAATTTGAAGTTCACCAAACTAAAAGCTCTGAACATTACGACTAGGTCATATTATAAAATATTATAGAAATATATTATTTATTTATATTTCTAAAATACATAAAAGCCACATTAAAATTGGTTTGTTAATTTACACACAAATCACTGCAATATGACTCACCTTAACCTAGAGAGCTTTAATTGGAAAAATTACGTAAAGTTTCGTAAAATAAAATTTAAAAAAATTAAAATATTGTAACATAATAATTTTGTGTACGATGGATTTAATATAGTTTTTTCTAGTAAACAACGATTTCCATGTAAACTCATAGAAAAAAATTACCTCCAGTTCCGGTGGTTATACTGACATCAGCTATATTATTCACTCTCAGAAAGAAATTATAATATTGAATTTCTTTTATTTTCAGGAACAATTGACTTTCAGTCCTATAGACATAACTGAAAACTGCACCCTCACAAATCAAAAAATTGCTTGTGAATACAGAAATTTAACTGAAGGAAATTATTCCGTACATCTTTCTCTGCAAGATGAGTGGCGTTGCAGTCTCCAAGATGGACTATTTGGTGATTGTATGTGGACATCTTTTATTGGTATGCTTTTATATTTATTTTCTTTTTAGAATAAATCTTTTCTTTATCAAACATATCCACAACCCTCCATAATCTTAATGTCATGAATCCATACTAATGAGATGACATCTTTATTCTCTTTTTAAAAATAATCTCTTTTTAAAAAAAAAAAATAGAAATGCACAGCATCTAACAGCTTTTGTCGATTAAAAAAAACTACATCTTCTAAAAAATCCCATCCCTCCCACGCGATGGGTTGGGCACATCAAACCACGATGTTTCTATGGCGGTTGCTAGGACTTCCGTTGGTGATGAAGTTATTAAATAAGTTCTGTATGTCAGTCCTGATGGCGCTTGGGATTCTATACATCTGACATACATGATGTCATCACAGCAGCAGTGGAAAACAAGCTTTGCTATGGAAAAAATCAATTACATGAGCACCAACTTGACTGCATATTACATGTTTATTTTTTAATATTTAGGATAAAAAGTTCATTACCATAGATTTCATTGTTTTCAGAACGTTTTAAACCTCCAGACACTTCAGAATACAAGTTTACCGGTGAAACGTCATTCAGCTATTTAAATTGGATCATTTTAGTTGGTTTAATTTTATTTCTAACTTTCATTGTGTCGGCTATGTATTGTTTCATCATGAGACGAAACACACACAACGATTGGGATAGTTCTGCGGAAGAAATGGAGATCCATAGCAAACATGAAAAGTATCAAGAAGTAAGAAAAATATTCCTGCTCTATGCCCGTGACTGTCAGCCATTTATGGATACTATGGTTGAATTAAGGCATTATTTAATAACACAATCTGGATGCAAGGTACATTCTTGGTTTGAATCTCAAAACATAGATAGACATATCAATGTCATTATCGTATCAGTCTATGTCGGTCCCTCTTTGTAATAACTCATAAATAATGTCTTTCTGCTTTCAGGTGTATGATATTTATGATAATATGCAATTTAATGAAATAGCCAAGTCTCCTTTTGAGTATGTGGAGGCATTATTGCGAGATGAAACGATCAATGTAATTATAATAGCCACCAAGTGTGCGGAGATCCTTCATCAAGCTTCATTGAAATACATGTCTACGGGGACTCCTAGTGGTAATAATGCTTTACCTAATGTATTTGATATTTTTAAAGTCTTTAATACAGTTTTATTTGAGACAAAAAAAAAACAAACAGCAAAACTCATTACAAGTATTTGTAAACGAGGGGATAAATAATTAAAGAGAAAACTAGTCTAATGATTCAGTGTAAAAAATTCCCATCACTCCTCCAGAGAAATTGTAAAACATTTATATTTTTGCAATACTTTTCTCAGATTATGTAACTGTGTCTGTTTTATTTCATTTCAGCAGAAGAAATTTCTCATCAAAATCCCAACCCACTTGACAGATTAGGGCTTCATGCAATGAAACTAATATCATATGATACTACAACTACTTCTTATAAAAAATTCTTTGTTCTTCGGTGAGTGACATTCTGATATAAAAATACATTTTTTAATACATATTTAATATCAATATATAAGCTTCCTTTTTTTTGTAAATACATGCTTATAAAAAGTTTCATTATTGTCAATTTTTATTCTATTATATTTACTATAATATTTTATATTATTTACTATAACATTTTTTTTTAAATTCTGATTGTCTTATAATCGGTAATCAATTGTTTTCCAGACTGCCAGTACTTAATGATACTAACGATTATCTCATGCATATAAACCCAGGGATACGGTATGATCTTCCAAATGGATTAGAAACGTTATTGGACAACATGTGGTTTCGTGCGCAGGCGAAGGAATTGCTTGTCAACTCAATAGTTAATAAAGAAGGTCTCTTGCGAGCTTTATATAATCTCAACGAGTTTATTGAGAATAATCCACATTACCTTAAAGACGAAATATTAAGTGAAAGTTTATATATATGATCTAAATCCTGCTTATTCTACAGAGCCGTTTTTAAAGACAAGACTAATATACTTATTTATAAGATTACTTGTTACTTTAAGAAAATATCTTTTATATTTTTGTATCTCTATATTAATCCTGGAGGCAAGAACGGTGTGTTCTTTTAACCCTCGCTTTGCGGTAATGTAACCCGCGTTGCAAAATCTCACTAAATAATTAATATCTCCGTAAATAATCAAAATGTAACAGTGGCATTTTCGCTAATCTTCAATTAAACTTTTTCACAGGGGAAAAAAAAAATTTGATCCATAATAGAATTGTAGGTAAATTTTTTTCACACATTAATTAAAAAAAAAATTATTTAATTGATTGTGCTAAACAGATACATTTAACTTTATTTGTAGACATAAAAAAATCGAAATATTTTTGCTTAAAAGGTGCTTTGCATATTAGCTCACTTATATTGCAATATTTAATCTACACACTTTATAAAATATTATTGTTAGTCTCAATGGTCAATGTGTATTTTTATATCATGTAGTTGGGAAACCAATTCACAAAATTCATGTTGTGAAACCAAAGTTAGTTTTTATGAAATTAATAAAATATTATGCATAGGTACTTCAAATGATATTGTACTATGTTATTGCTGTCAAATTATTAGTAGTGGAAGTAGGCTAGTATTGATGCAGCTTATTAGAGAATGTTGGCTTGCAATGGGGTGAATGGAATGGATTATACTTTATTATTATTATTATTCAAAACTCTTTTTTGAACCACCTTTTATATTTATTATGTATGCATCAAAGAATGTGGGAATAAATCATTAATATATTAGACTTATAATAAGAAAACATAGTTTACTGGTGCTATAATAATTGTATACCTATCTATTTTTTTGTAAATAATGCTTTGTAATAAATAAAACTACAAATTACACATTTAATTTAATGTTTATAGTACTCTTGTAATGTATGTACTATATATTGTTTTAAATTGATAATATAGAGTTGCAACTATGCAATATTTCTAAACATGTAATCTCTATACCTACCTAGTTATAAACCAATTATATTTTTTATAAATTTAAATGAAGATATTGAAGGTGCTAACATTGTGATTTTCCATATTAAGTAATGTGGTAATTATTCTTTGATATAATCTGAATTGCCAGCTTACTATCATAAAATTCTACTTTCAATAAAATAATGTTTTTTTTTACCCACACTGGCTGCGTAGTGGAGCACGTATTTATAAATTCTAAAATCTGTCTCAAAGATGTGTGATTAGGTGCCAGGTCCTGTGTTTGAATCTCAGGTCCGTGCCTTTTAGTTCTAACATTATTTGTATTGAAATGTTGCAATTAATATATTCTTGTGTCTAAAGTTCAACTTGAGTTTCTCCTCATGATCAATATACTAGTGACTGACTGAAATGTGTTTTACCTTATAATAGCATTATTAAAACATTCTTAACCCATAATATTATATACCTTTATAAAAATGTGTTCACAATTACATTTATGTATTGTGGAATTTGTAATTTTTACTCTTTACTTTTGACTAAAAGGACATTTTAATTTAATCTTGTTTTTATCGGTGATTTAAACTATTACAATAACACTGATGAGGTACAATGAATATTGAAATATTGTTTGTTATATTATATTTATACAATCTAATATATTTTTTTTACAATTTTATGACTTATTTTCAATCAATCCCAGATAAAACTAAAAACATTGTTTTATACGTCGACATATTACCCATACAGGGTGTATTAATTTTAATGTATTATCGGCGGCACCGCATATACTTTTATGATGTGGATGTCCTAGGCTATAAAATAAAATATGTTCCGTTCATGTATCTGATGAGGTAGATTCAACTCCCAAAAATGTACTTTTGACGCGAGATGCTGGCAAGTTCAGATCAGTTTAGAGTTGGCAGCCCTGGTTTTTTTCGCAAGTACCATCTAAAATCTAAACCTATAAACAAGTTTCAAGATGGGACCTAATAAAGTGAACCGGAAGTACCCATTGTTATCGTGATTCGACTGATGGGTTTTCATGAAATTTGTGTTTTACATATAACTTTTATCGAAAATGACTTGCATGATCGATTTGTTCGTGTATCCAATGAGGTACATGGAACTACGGCCGGCCGGCTGACTATAGCGAGCTGCGAGCCGCTGCGCGCCGCGCAGGGAGCTGTGAACTCACTTTGAGTCGGTTCTTAGGAATCTGAGTCACGGCTCAGCAGCTCAAATATTTTGAACCGGTTGAAAACTGAGTTACCAAAGTCAATTGCAGCCTTTAGCTCGAATCCGAAGTGTCAAAATTGCGTCAAATTGTCAAAATATTTCGTGATTGTATCCAATTGTATCCATATCCGTCTATCTGTGACTTCTTTGGTCGAATGCACACAAAAATATACTAAATATTTATCGTGGCAAAACTGTAATATTACAGTATTTTCCAGTATTTGTATTTACCATATTTACGTAGTATTTGTATTTACCATATTTTTTCGTTTGTTGCCAAACAAGATTTCAGCAATCTGTCTTAACAAGAGAACATGCCATTCGTCTTCATTCACAGATTATAAATACTTCTTCATTATGGAGATTTCCTCTGTGGACGAGAAGTTATTGCATGCGCGTGCCGCATTCTATTTTATGAAATATTCCCACTTAATCATAAAAATTATTCACAGAACAAATCTACAAACTCCAGAACGACGAAGAAAGAGGAGATGGTGGATGATTCCTACCAAGTTAGTATGCTTTGTTATTTTTATTCTTATTAAGTTTATAGTATGCAAACATTGTTTATATGCATGCAGAATTCAAAGCCAGTATAATCAATGAATAGACAGATTGACGGCGACAAATTTTAAAATAAACAAACAATTCTGCTGTAGTGCTAACTTGACATTGTAGAGCAACGTCACTTTTATTACTGATTACAACCAAACTTTTAGTACCTACTAAGAAAAAGTATTTATGTTTACTATTCTCGAGTTACACCCTATTTATTGCTAAATTTTAAGAAAAATATGACTAAATAACATTGATTTTTTATTAACATTTGTTTCGTTGTGATGAAAACAATATATTCTAGAAGGTCTCCAATATACTTAGGTACTTAAAAATTACAATTTTGGACTTGTGGTGCTATGAATGGCATAAAATTGAATACATACGTTGAACAGTTTACATTTTATTTATAATACAGGTACCTACTAAGGCTAGAAAAAAAACATTTTGTCCTATACTATAAGCATGGGACCATGTGCATTGCGCACACAAAAAATGGTCGCAAAATGAGGGTTTTATTTTATTTTAAGGAAAAGACAATAAAATAAAAACTTGCTCACTAATTCCCCAGAATTTTATGTGCTCTTTTATTACTAATTATTTTTATTTTGCCGCTAATTATATTTCGTGGGGGTTCAGGCAAAAATCACTAACTCCAGAAGCATCATTTTGAGATTATCAATTTTTTGTTATTTTTTTGTCCTTAAGTGTATTAAAATCTTTACTTTTTTCGTGCATTCATTTTATTTATATATTTAAATTACCAAGTAAGTAACTTAGTAAGACTTCATCACATTTTCTTAAAAATTCAAAACAGAATATTATCAAAAGTGATTTCTGCCTGAACGCCCACGATTTACTATCCAGAAAAAAAATAATGCCAAAATAGAAGGCTAATTTTTGTTCTTTTAAAATTCAAACCTTGTTTTCTTTTTAGCGAAAAAAGAAAAATAATAACATATTCTGATGTATTAAAAGAACCATTTGGACAGTATCAAAACTTCTGTCCTATTTCATCGTCAGACTTCGAATATCTACTCCAAGAAGTTGAACCATACATTAAGAAGCAAGATACCAGATACAGAAAGGCTATTCCAGCTAAAATGCGTTTGATTATTACCCTTCGATTTTTATGCACAGGAGATAATTACAGATCTTTACATGATCTTTTCCGAGTATCATCCCAAGTTATAGCTTCATTTGTGCCACAAGTTTGTAAAGCACTTGTGCGGGTTCTTAAAAAACAAATACAGGTATGTATTATGTAATTGTATTTATTTAAATACAGTCCTTATATAGGGATATGTACATGTACAAGTATGGACACATATTATCATACTTATTAAACCCACTTTTTCCTCGTTTAGATGAAAATAAAAAAATGTACCTCAGTTAATAAAACAAAATTGGCTAATGAATAATAATGTTCACTCTTCTTTGCGAACCACTGAAATTATTACACGGACTACCGCTTAGCGTCCTTTGCATTATATTTTGTGTTCTACAATTTAAAAAAAATTATTATTTACATAAAATGTATTTTGATTAAGTGTAAAATTAAAAATAAAATTATGAAAATTCGTTACTTGGTAGGTAAATTCTGTGCATTTTCAAAATGAGATTTTTTAAACCGAATACTTCTTAAACAAAACACTTTTGGGTACAACTGTAATTACTGTAAATTTAATTTAGTTGTGCTCTTTGTAACACTCTCTTGTGGCCTTAAACATTAAATTGTCTATTTCGTTCATGAGTGATTCTCGTAGATTTTCATCCATTTTCTTCAATTTTTTTGCTAACAGTTCTCCATATAAATCACATTCGTCTTTCGCAGCAGTTGTCTTTTGGGGTATAGATTTAAGATAGCCAAATGCCTCATTCATTTCTTTCTTGGCTTCTTTTAAAACTTTAATTTCCAATTCCGATTGAGTCTCTGATTTTCTTTTTCCTAATTTTGATATGTGTAGTCTTTTCATAGAATTTCCTAAAAAAAAATGTTTTTATAGATCAATACTATAACATTTAATATATTACAAGTACCCTTAATATATATATATGTGTTTTTAACATTTAAATTTAAAAGAAACCAACAGTCCTCTAAATAAATTAAAAATATTTAGCATAGGTCCATCATTATATATTTCACAACAGTATTTCGATTTGACATTTCAACAAATACATTACAATTCAAAGTAATGTTATAGGATAAATATTAATGTATTTATTAAGATAGTTGTACAAAAATTTGTTCGCCTCGTAGCTTAGTATAATTTTGGCACAAGTGTTTTTTAACCATAAAGTTATATATAAAAAAATGTGTGTTGTTTCGCACTGTGAATTCTAAACTGAACTAACTCAAAAATGTAAACTTTTGGGAAATCGCAAGAGTATTTCAGCATTGTTTTCATTGAAATGGGATTTTTTTTAATTGAATACCTCGATATAGGAGAAAGATAGAAACGTGTTTCTTGGACTTTCAGTTGGTATTCTCAGTTTATTTTCGGCCAATTAAAGACTTAGTGCAGTATAGATGGTGCGATTTGATCTTATAATTTTTTTTATTTTATTGTATTGCTTTTTAAAAGTAGAATAATTTAATAGATATTTTTTTAACGTAAAATCATTAAAGCATTGTAGTAAAAATAATTATAAAAGTTTAATATTTATTTTTTATCATCATCATGATGAATATTTATTTTTCATAATAATTTTAAACTTCAAATGTGTTTACTGAAAAATACTATCGCCAGGGTGTAAAATTACCATATTCATACCTGAATTACTTGACCTTTCTCTGGACTGGTCCATTTCACTTTCATACTGCTCATCTTCATCTAAAAATACACTCTCTTCCTGAAATTTCAAAGAATTTGTATTAATAAAAAAACTTTTTATGTTTTTTTTGGTTAAGGTGTCATCTCTCGATTATAACAAGGGCCCTATACCTAGTCTGTAAAATATAGCATCATTAGAAAGAAGAAGAAGAAAGACAGTTCGTCATGTTAGAATTTCTATGAAACAAGTCTGATATAGCTTGAATTGCACTTGGTTCAAACAAAATACAGACATAGTTATAATTTTTTTTATAACCTCCAATAGATTTTGGAAGAATTTTGATCTTTGACAATACATTATTTTGTTTACAACTTAACACCCCCATGATTTTTCCTAAATAAGTAGGTCTCAACACTGATTCAATGTTTTTTTTTCAGGTGCCGAAGACAACAGAAGAATGGTTGACCGTAGCTAAACGCATTTGAATACAAATGGCAATTTCCTCATTGCGTAGGAGCCATTGACAGTAAACATGTCATATTCCTATCAAAGCCTCAAGAGCGATCAGAATATTATGATTTTCAACAAAAATCTAGTTTTATTCTTACGACATTAATTGACAGTGATTGTTGTTTCATGTATGTTGATGTCAGTTCCAAAGGAAAAACGTGTGAAGATGGTATTTTTCAAACAAGTGGTTTAGATGAAAAAATTCATTCTGATTTACATTTACCTCCACCTATTCCACTTTCTGGTATGGATATAAAGCTGCCATATGTCTTTACAGCTAGTGACAGGTTTCCTCTGACCAATAGAATAATGACACCTTTTAGTGGAGAGTATCCAACGGCTAGCTTAGAAACAATATTTAACGAGAAAAAATATCGTATGCTAACATAGTTGTTGAAAATACCTTTGGCATAATGACATCAGTATTTCGTGTACTAAGAAAACCTTTAATAATACGTCCCGAAAATGCTAGTGCAATTATTAAGACATGTGTTTTGTTACACAACTTTTTTGAGACAAAGTTCCACTTCAAGATCA